>JALXFT010003404.1:0-40001 GCA_023376895.1 Aspiorhynchus laticeps
TAAGAAGTTGCATCAACTTCTATGCAAACTGTTCTCATTGTTTACATGGATATAAAGAGTTGGTTATTCCATGTATTGAATACATGGTTATTTTATGAGAAATTTTCAAATCATTGAGCACAAAATGCTTGATAACATGAATGCTCACAAAAAAGTAGAGGAACAAGCTCATCCTATACCAAATTAAACTGCCAAATGCATAAATGTGCTTTTCCAAAATGACTTACAGTGCAGTTACTAGGGGTGTAACGATACACGTATCGTGTATCGAACGATTCACGGGCAGTTCCAAATGGAAGTGATCATCCCTATCCCCTTGGAGTGGGGACTTTGGAGTGAACAGGGCACGTGCGTGTCGCTATTTAGTCGTTTGGAATGCACTTGGTGAAGGGAGCGATCTAATTTCCTCATTATCTTCAGCTGGGATGTTCCCGTGACAACGCAGCACGGTGTCAGTCAGCAGATTCGCTGACGGACACCAGCATAAAAAAATATATACATTTTAAAAAGTTTTATATATATTATTTTTTATATATTATATAGCATATTTTAAAAACTTTTAAAAATATAAAATGTATGTTTATTTGCAACAGTTATGATAACAAAAATAAAAAGACATTTTACATTTAAACAGCAAATCTGCTGACTGACACCGTGCTGCGTTGTCACGGGAACATCCCAGCTGAAGATAATGAGGAAATTAGATCGCTCCCTTCACCAAGTGCATTCTAAACAACTAAATAACGACACGCACGTGCCCTGTTCACTCCAAAGTCCCCACTCCAAGGGGATAGGGATGATCACTTCCATTTGGAACTGCCCGTGAATCGTTCGATACACGATACGCGTATCGTTACACCCCTAGCAGTTACATATGTATTTTATCAGTTCAGGCACATCCAGTGAATCCAGCCAATGACCTCAGCATTTCTATGCTGTTATATAAAGCATCACAAGACAACAAGTTACGAAATGTAACAACAAAATCAACAAAAACAGTGTAAATGAAACTGGAAAACAGTCAAAAAAATGCAGCCATATTAATTCAGGCTCTAGTGTATGCTGGGAATGTGGACTGGATCACAAAATCCAGTAAGCCAGTAATCCAACTGCTGTGCTTTTTTGTATACACATCAAATACAAAAACTACTACTACTAGTTTTCAGCATTCTTTGATTGATCTAAGATTGATCTTTTTTTACAGGGCATGAAGTAAAAGAACACAGTAGGAACCAGTAAGCCATTTCACCAGCAAGCCAAATTTACCAGGTATCCCGCTTTGTCTCGTTCTCTTTCTCTGTTCCTAAAAACAGTTTGAATGTAGTACAGAAAACTTGAAAAGACCTTCTGCCAGAAAGGAATTTGCCAGAGCTTAAGGATTACATTCCTCTTTTTTAAAATCAATTATTGTGGCATGCAGTTGTTCTGTGGTAGGGCTCCCTCTCTCTCGTTCATTACGCTGTCCTTCATTCTTGAAAGGTGAAATGGAAACTCTCACTATTGCCGCAGTAAACGGACGACCTTGTGATCGCAGCTTAAACAAACATCTGTAGAAACTTATTTTGTAAAGACAAACAAAAGTGGTCGACAGCTATTCTTAATTACATAAAGCACAAAATCCATTTGTCACGAATCAGATGTGACATGTGATGCCACTGGCAGGTATTCAGAGAGACATCGGTCCACTTCTTACCACTCCGGCCCCCTCAACACTGCCTTCCATCTGACCCGCCTAATGTCACTGTGGGGGCAGTGACTCAGCTGAGACATTCTCAAGGCTCTTCTCGCATTTTGGAGCCCATGTTTCACAACTCAGACAATTGTAGGCGATGTGAGCTATTCCGTTTAGCAATTCTACTCACTGCAATTGAGGACAAATACCAAACGAGGATAGCTCTAGCATATTTTTTTAATGTCATTACACTTTATATGTCATTACAATTTTTGGAGCATTAAAAAAATACATAAACATATTTTTTAAATAAACTCTATTCATATTTTATTTTACATCCTTTTATCATTTTACATAATTTATTTGAAAAAAACTAAAATGAAGGCAAGACATAGGCATGGGAACATATTTTTTAACTTTTAGCTTTCAGGCTAATTTAGCACTAAACATACATTCCAACTATGATATGACAGATATTTAATTTTTTATGACAGATGTTTTTATGTCCTGATTTCTTACACAAGTTTTGCACTATTTTTTAAGATTATGCAATGTCTTAGATTATGTCATTTGCAGCGAAAAATGTTAAATATTTCATAGAAATATCTCATATTTCAGAGGAGCATTATTTATTATTGCAGGTAGCGTATCCCCAACAGGGCAAACACACACACATATATTTATTGAGTCCTGATGTCCTTTACTGAGGACAAACAAATTCTAGACATTTCTTGAAATAAATAAATAAATATATATATAGTTTTGTGGTCCCGGGTCATATATATACAGTGGTGTGAAAAAGTGTTGGCCCCCTTCCTGATTTTTTTTTTTTTGCATGTTTGCCACACTTTAATGTTTCAGATCATCAAACAAATTTAAATATTAATCAAAGATAACACAAGTAAACACAACATGCAGTTTTTAAATGAAGGGGTTTTTTTATGAAGGGAAAACAAAATCCAAACCTAGGGCTGGGCGATATATTGCATGCGATATGCATGCGCATCTCGTCAGTAAAGCCGGTTCCTTGATTAGCGGTTAATCTCCATCACCTGTTTTCAAATGGAGCGGCATTTAATACACAGAGCCGTAGTTCACTGACAAGCTACGCATATATCGACTGATATATCGCCTTTGATATGAACGCGATATATGCGTAGCTTGTCTGTGAACTACGGCTCCGTGTATTAAATGCCGCTCCATTTGAAAACAGGTGATGGAGATTAACCGCTAATCAAGGAACCGGCTTTACTGACGAGATGCGCATGCATATCGCATGCAATATATCGCCCAGCCCTATCCAAACCCACATGGCCCTGTGTGAAAAAGTGTTTTTACCACTATATACTGTATATATATATATATATATATATATATATATATATATATATATATATATATATATATATATATGTAGGTATGTATGTATGTATATACATAATTAATAAAACTCACAAAATACAGAAAAATAAATTTATGAGTCCCAAAAGGTTAAAGTTTCTACCACTGATGTTTGCTTTTGTGCCTGCAGGATCACTGAATAGAAAACTTTTTTTCAGATTTGGATATCCACCAAATCTACGAATTCAGTCAAATTTGAACCTGTGTTCAAAAATAAATAAATAAGTAAATAAAAGTCAGTAAGGTACTTCTGCCAAGAGCTTGATGCCAACGAGATTCATCATCATATTCTCAGAGCTTCAAACGTTTTGAAATGAGAACTGGAGTCTCTCCAGTTGGCATGAACGTGACATTATATAGCGACAGGCTGCTGCGAACCCTCATATTGATCTAACCTGTGTCCACTGGTTAAACCAGACAGGATGAGAGGTCACTTATCCCGTTAATGCAATAATAGCCATCAGATTAATCTTATTGTATTAACAGGGCTTGGCCTAATCCAATATGTGTGCATCAAATCCTTTGATCTCTTTTAGGACATACCCCTGATCTCCCAGAGCTTGCTTTCCTTACATAATCCCAGCAGAACTTGCATGAAACATAATGCATGAATAAACAGTGCTAATAAATAAGCAAACGCTTCTGAATACATCAACAGAAACTGACACAACTGAAATGCCTGTCTAATTAAACCAATTGAAAACAAATAAATACAAAATAAACTAATAACACTGACATTCTGTTCTCCATTTCTGAGGTTTCATATTATAAACAGCTTTATTGAGAGGGGTTTATGAGGAATGAAATGAAACCGTTGCATCCACATCTGCATTTTAAATTTAGCCACGTATCCATCCTATAAACAATATATCCGCTCCAGATATTCACACTCTCTGCGCAAAGCTTTCCATCACAGTGATCACAGCAAAAAAATAAATAAATAAAACAACAACAATTTTGTAATCCCCTTCCATATGACAATATTAGTCCTCTGTTTTTTCATTTATCATTTGGGAAAGCTCGCTGCTCTTCTATTTAAGGGACCAACGTCTTAATGGCTTCCCGGGTGTTATGGCGGGGATGGATGCAATTTTCTCTGCCTGCCGTAGCGCTTGCCGCCTTAGCTCCTTGAGTTCACATTTGGCATTCATTGATTCTGTGTCTACAATCTTCTCTCAGACACTGAACCGATGTGACAATCTTAATACTGCTGCCCCATTAACTATCATATTCTGAGGATTCACAGAGCATCCAAACAGGCCGGCAGTTAATCAGAACAAAAATGTGTCTGAAACACATGCCACAGAACAGCGTTGTTATTGTTAACTAAAACATTTTCAGCAACTGAAATCAAGCTGAAATAAAATATAAACATTAGATTAAAAACTCTGGCAAAAATTACTAAAACTAAAAGTGATATAAAAATAAATGACATCTAAAAATATATTAAAAACATTAAAAAACATATACTTAAACTTAAATAAAAACTGAAAATACAAACATTTAAAGTTAATTCAAAATATTATTAAATACTATATTAGTATATAAATAATACTAAAATAACATTGAGCATACAAAACAGCCTCATTTAAATGCAGATTTCCCTTTCCAGAGCACTTCGCCATCTTTGAGATCAAGCGTTGAGAAGCTGTTGCATCACATAAGAAAAACACATCTTATTACATCAAATCTTTCCCCTTAAAATAGATTTATGTCTTGCTATTCTCCACCTTAACCTTTTCGTGTCTCTTTGAGGACTGTAGAGTACAATTAGTTTGATCATGCAAATTGTGGCTGAATTATCAATGCTTTTCCATTTCAATTTCCTCCACTTCAAATGCAAGATAAAAAATAGTCACTTAAATATCTGAGAAATTGTACTCTCTGAAACTAAGCAATTAGCTTCTGATGAGAAATACAAGATGTGATCATATGAGCAAATCCAGACATCCTATTCTGTGATGAATGTGCAGTCAACAGTGATGAATCAAGAGATGAAATCAGTGGACAAAATACCACTGAATATTTCACTCTTGCACATCAAAGCTGCAAAAATGCTGCCTTGTGCAATTTTGCCCATTTTAAATGCACATATATAAAGGCCGCTGCACAGCTGCGGATAAAAATTTGTCATTATGAAGTAATATATGAAGGTATTCTTCTTGTAAGACAAGGAACATTAAGTGTTCTTACACTTGAACAAAATATTCAGTGAGCGTGTTGGTGGAAGCTGGCAGGAGCTCCAGGGGAAGGTGAGGGGCGGAGCCTGGACCCTGCAGGGCGATGCCAAAAAGCTATTTATACCTTCTGCACAAGAAGAGAACTCTACAGACCCTGGGGTGCCCATGCAAAGACAAAGTATTAGAAAAACACTAAAAAGCTGTTTCACTATCACTAGGGCACGAGAAATCCAGTAAAAACCCAAAGAATGGTCATAAATAAATAATGAGAGAGATCCCAAGAAGCATCTTAAAACAAGGCTGAAATGGATGAATAAAAGCGCATTGTGTCTTTGCTAAAGCTTTAATGAACTATATCTTGTAAAATGGAGAGATGGAAACTTCAACTAAGATTATACAATTTTGCTTCTTAATCGTATATTCAATTTTATGATTATACAAGTGCAGCAAGTTTAGAGAGGAAAATGCTGATGTTTAACTACTTCTTAGCAAGACTTCTTCTAGACCTTTCTTCATTAAGGAGATCTGAATATGAACTTCAATTAAAAGAGACAGATCAAATGCCAGGGGGGCGCCTGGAGGACTAACCATAAGGGACCGAACAGAGATTCTTTAATGAAGGTTTAACCGCAGTGTTTGAATTGAGGAGGGCTTGTGATTTCCAATAAAACTTACAGGACCACCATAAAAAAAAAAAAAAAAAACTCAATTAAATTTTAATTAAATAAAAAATTAATTAATTAATTAAATACAAACAAGATAAATAATTTTCCTCCATTAAATTTTTTGTTACTGATTCAAAACTGATTTTCCAGTTTAATAGATAATAGTGATATCACTAACTAAAACGGAACCAAATGAGATCATAACGCTCTTGTTAATATATTCATGTTTCTTATGATGAATAAGAACATGCTGCATAATTTAATAAGTGTGGATTTTTGAAGTTCTTGAAGGGGAAACTGTGGGACATCAATTCAAATACTGCTTAAAGGTACCTGTAAAAAGATAATTTTATAGATTTGTCTACATACACACATGACTGATTCTTGACTGAGGTTGGCTTTACTGAAATATTTACTACAACTTGTGCAGAAGCAGTGCAGCTTGAAAAACCAAGAGAAAATACTGCTTGCCCTGGTGAAAGAAAATGGGCTGACTGCCAAAAAATACAAATATAAACATTTTCTCCAACTACTAACAAAGCACAGAAAATGAAGCTGCAGCTGTGTCTCCCTGATACTATTCCTAAACTTCACAAAACAGTAGACTTTATTCTGTCTCTGTGCCAAACACAGTTTGTTTTCTAAGCTCTTTTACAGTGATTAACATACAGATCTCTGATATTACTGTATTATAAGCTATTAACACACTGTGGTCGCATGACAACCGCAACTAGCAAGCAACTGACTCAACAGAGAGGAGAAACTGTGCTTGAAGCATGTGTATATTATACTGTACAACGTCAATGAATACTGGAAATTATCACACTCACACTACAAAGTTCTCTGTCTTCAACTTTGCTATTTGTTTCAGCAGCAAAACAGATTTCATCAAGTAAAAAATGTATTGGTTTAACTGCAGACTTATCTAAACCCAAAAGCCCTAGACTATCAGCAGATTCAGCACCCTCTCAAATGTTTGAAAAAAATAGTTAAAAAGGACCATCTTAAAGGAAGAGTTCACCCAAAAGTTCCAAAATAAAAGAAATGAAGTCACAAGAGTGTGGAACACAGCATGAGGGTGAGCAAATGAACAACCCTTTTAATCTTTGTCTTTTCTTTGTTTTTGCTGAAGTGTTGGCTGTGCCCCTGCCCCTTCCTAAAGTGCTATTTCTGAGATGAGCTTTCCCCTATTGCTTGATGGAAACCTGAGAGAGAGAACAATGCCAGCGGGACAGAGAGAATGTCTGTCCTCCTCATGGAGTCGATTGACAGTTTCCTATGAGCCAGAGCCTCTGCCATTTGAGCCAGCTGGCTGGCAGGCGCCAGGCCGCATTTCATTCGAGTACAGTCATGGACAGAATGCCACAGGCTACAGCATCACAACACATCAGCGCTATGAGACGCTTAAATGAGTTACTGACTGAACTATTCACTTTGGCAGGTGCACTTGTCGTATTTAGGACATTATTTTGATGAGGGTATTAAACATCTGAGACCACTAGTGAAAATACTTTTCTAATTTAATTCTGTCATTTCAAATTCAATTATCAGCATATTATCAGCAATAGGAGTAAAAAGCTGAACTGAAAAAATCAGCAAATTTCTAAATAAGTATTTGGTTTCCCCTTCTCCTCTAATTATCCTTAAAGCATAATTATAGCAGCACTCCAACATCATGAACTCCATAAATTGATGTAAAATCTGATGATCACAATATCCAGTATTCCTGCATCCAGCACCTAGTTCAATGAAAGAAAGAATATCTGATCGTCTGTCCATAGGAGCTCATTTGATCAAAGTCACAAATTTGCTAACATTTGATATAGTGATGCCCCGAAATTAAAATTCTGTCCAAATTACAATAAATCTCCAGCTCCAGCTTATATAAGCCCAGCCCTTCTTGTTCAAGAAACCGTTCACTCAGATATACAGCACATCACAATAGCGAAAGAAGAAAATCACAATTTCTGTTTCATGCTGATTCCATCACATTTATCTATTGTCATAATGTATGATTGTTTAACATTTTTTAAAAGTTGTACATTTTTTGTTTATTAACATATTCAAATTAAATTTAGAATCCCAGATTTTCTATGTGTGCACTTTTGAACCCCACTGTAAGTAAGTGATCAGAGAATTTACATTGTACAAATCTTTAGCAACGATATAAAAACATTCTGTTAGTGATACCATGTTGTTGGCTATTTTTAATGGTTTAATTGCTCGTGAGTGATTATAACACGGAAGGCCTCCTGTCATTTATGTGGTGGCTGCCACGCTGACACAGTTACCCTCCAGGAAGACGGCACCAGTGAGTCATCATCAGCCACAAGCCACACCTGCCAGATGGGATGCAATCTACCACAGACCTTGGGTTTTCCCTGCAGGCCCCTGCCACAATAAGATCCGTATTTTACACGCACCTGGGACCGGCACAGAAAATCTTTCTGGGAACATCTGCTTCTTACACGCCTCAATTACATTAGAGTCTCTCTAAACTAACATCAACAGGTCAGCTTTTGTAAACAGGATGATGGAAAGGGTGCACCAAATCCAATCAATGTTCATTTGCGAAATCTCTTTGGGCTAATAACGGCTTAATGCCATCTCAATCAAGACGATTTTTCAAAATGTTTACAGTTTTCTAATCACCAAAGAGCAAGCATTTACTGCAGACACACTTGTCTTGGCTTGACAGCAAACATCAAATACACATTACAGTGGCATATTGAAGACTAAGCAGCATTGCCAACGACAAACTAAAATGTGTCTTTGAACTCCAGAGGCTGGGATGCTCTCATAAACAGCCTGTTCCACACTTTAACAGCTGAAGCATCTGAAAACACTGGATTTCTTTGAAAACGGGGGTCGACAAAGGGTCCTTTGTACTTCCAGCAGCTAGAAGACAGGAAAAGGGACGCAAAAAAAGCTGCAGAAACAGTAGAGCGTTTTCATTTGAACACTTCCTGTCAAAGTTTCAGTGAATGACAGATTCTACTCTGCCTCCCGGATGAGGCAAAATCTGATTTCATGAAGAGCCCCCAAAGACATCAATCAAATTCTCCCAGCATTTTGGGCCCTGAGTGTGAAAATAACAAGTTTTGAGATGGCCATCTTGGGTTTCTGTCATTACTCCAGAGGGTAGGCATAAAAATGTATAAAAACGGAGGAAGAGAGACCCCTGAGCAGGCTAGACGAGTCATATGACACAGCTCAACTCCCTCCAGAGCTCTGCTTTAAACTCATTAGAAGGATATGGATGGCAAAGGCCCACTGCTTGCAGGCATATCAAATAGCGCTGCTGCACATTCATTATGAAGGTGTGCCCTATTATGAGGAAGAAAATGCAGTGCAATGACATTGTAATTAATGAGAGTTTTTTTTTCTTCATGCAGATGGGTATATTACTCTGGAAGAGGTATTTCGCCTTACGCACAGGGCTCTGACTTCCTGTTGCATAATAATCACACCTAGGAAGACGTGCCATAAAGCAGTTCTTCCCGTTCTCCATATATTTTCTTCTACGGTGAACAAGGATAGATTGACACAGTAATGAGACAGTAAATTGGTTACAGTCCCGTTAGTCATGCACATAGGTAATTTTCTCTGAACACGTCACACACTGCGTAAGAGACTGGTAATAAAGCGGTTCGGCGGATGAAATATGAGTGCGCTGAAGTACATGCTGATGTTAAATCCATTTTAACTCTCCAGTCAGCTTGGAAAACAGAGCAAGACAACGGCTTTTACAGTAATTGGAGTCTGCAGAGAATCCATTATGGCTCTGAGACGGGAAACAGTGGCTGGGGTCCTGCCCACATGTCCCTTATAACACACCAGTCATCTTCTGCTTCCTAGACATTTATTTACGCTTTGATTTGAACGAAAACAGCGTATCCGTGTGGTGCGGCTGCTGCATTATTTTTGTTTTCTTTGCGTACAAAAAGTATTCTCCTAGCTTCGTAAAATTATGGTTGAACCCCTGATGTCACCTGGATTATTTTACCGATCTCCTTGTTACATTTCTGGACATTGATTGTGTTCTACAATGGTAATATATTTCTGTCTTAGACTACTACTACTAATAATAATAAATATAATAGGGATGGACAATATCATCGGAACGTTATCGGCTGACAAAGGCTTAAAATGTAAACATCGGCCCGATATGAAACATTATGCCAATGTGCGTTGCCAATAAGTCAACAGTCACTAGGCATGCAGTAGCAACAGCCTCCCCCGGGTCCTAATGCCCATCCGATAAAGTATTTTATTATTTAGGGGGCGCTATAGGCATACTTGTAATAAAGATGTAAGCAAAATACACAAATAACATTAACATTGCATAAATAAAGCAGTCATTTATGCAGACATAATGTCATAAAATCATGAGTCAGTTTTGTTAAAAGGCAGAAGCTATAGCTTACATGAATAAAAATCACAAACATGACACTTGTAAATTAAATAATTTTATACACTATATAAAGATTTATTCATTAATGTATAATATATTTAATTGTTTAATAATCTCTGCAATGGAGAGACTTCTTGTTGTTTCCAAACAAAAGGAAATATATCGGTATTGGATATTAGCCACAATTAGTTAAAAATATCAGCATATCGGCAAAAATGTAATATTGTGCATCTCTAATTATTATTATTATTTTTTTATATTTAATCCCACTCAGAGCTATAAGGGCTAAGGAATCTCAGACAGCAGAGTTTCAATTGATAAGAAAAAAAAATCATTGTTATAAAGATAATTTTTCTTTATTCTTACTAATATCATTATGACACTAACTATCAGATATTTATTACGTTTTTATTATAATATTTTGTCAATTTTTTCACTTTCACACATAATATGCAGGTGGTTCAGTTATACCCTCATTTTGGTGGAAAACATACAGCAAAATTGTTGTAGTGTGTAGTTGACCATAAGTTCTAGTTTAATAATAGCCACAATTTTGATTATATTATTGATTTGACACAATTTTGATTCTATCTAAATAATATTTAGAGTCGACGTGCAGCCCTAACACTCATACTTTTCATATGTGCCACACCAACAGAAACTTACCCAGGCCAGGAGGTACTTCCGGACATGGCGGCAATGGCTTAGGGGTCGGCGGTGTGTGGTTGGCCTCTGGCTTGGTGCTGGGCAGAAGATGGTCGGCTGTGGCCAAGTAGTTTGCAAAGGTAGTGTTGGGCCTTCCGCTGGAGAAATTATAGTAGTAGTGGTGGGGTCCTCGTGAGTTGTTCGCTCCACGGCCATTGTTGAAACGGCTGAAGATGTCGAAGCGCTGGCTGTAGACATCGAAGTAGAGGATCATCATGATGAGGAAGTGCACCAGGCAGAGCAACAGCACAGCCTTGCAGATCCGCTCCAGGGTCCGGCCCAACATCAGCCGGCTCATGGTCAAAGCCACACGGCACACTCCGCTACACGCATCCGGTCAACGTCACCTCTCCGCACCGCTGAACCCTCCCGGACTGCAATTCACTAATATCACCTACAAAACAAAAACGAGGGGAGTTATATTAGACTCCTGTGCACAGGGCTGGATTTATGCACAGGCATTCTAGACACGTGCCTATGCTCGCTTGTCCAGGGGGGCCCAAACACAATGAAGATATATAATATTTTTTTGTTATACTATGGGCTATCTACAAGAGTAAAAGAACCAAAACACCAGAAGACATTGAGCAAATAAATATAACAAACAATAGGGTAAAAAATGACAAACTATTTCCATGTTTTCCACCTTTTTTATGTACAGAAATCACTTTCTTTCTCCAGTTCTCTCTCACAGATGCACACACACAGACACACACTCACGAACACACGCGGAGACATGGACAGAAACTTGACGCTGCCCCGCGAATTTATCAGTAAAATAGTTTCGCAGCTAATGACATTTCTCAGTAGCGAGGTTCTTGAAGCAGTTCAACTTAAAGATTCGCTATTAGTAGAGAGAGGTACTGAACACTGCTGAGAGACGCACAGACGCAGCCACGCAGGTATTCACACGCGCTTAATCTCTCTCTCTCGCTAATAACTACATTAAACTGCATTAATAACTGCATTAGCCTGCATATCAATGACCCAAGCATCTGTTATTAGCTCTAAAATGACATTTTGAAATTTGCAATGTAAGGTTTATGGGGTGTGCAATAAATTAGTTCAACACACTCGAGATTTCAGGACAGAAACATGACAAATGTCTTAAAATAATTAATCTGAACAATGTCTTGAGGTGTGGATGTGACTCCAGGCCGTTAAAATTATTAGAGAAATAATGAACTCCCGAAGTGGCCACAACGCTGCCTATTAATGGAACGGTCGTTCTCCATTCTCAAACAAAGACATTCGATTTTTATTGACTGAACGAAAGCACTTATTGCGATAGAAAATACTGTATATTTTTGTTTGCTGGGGTGGTAATATTATATAGGCCTATTAATAATGAAGGGGGGCCCAAAATTTTTTTTTGCCTATGTCACGATAAGAGGTAAATCCGGCCCTGCCTGTGCATTTATGATTTCACTGTTGGGGTGAGACCAAACTTCAGATGCCCATCAGGCCTAAAGACAAAGCACAATTCCAAATGCAGAAAAAGCTTTAAACTGAAGCATTGTGTATTGTTAGGTTTAAATGCTCTCTACTGCAGCAGACAATTACTGTTTAACCAAACACGAATTATGTTAATACGATGTCAGAGTAGCTTCCCTATAACTGAGCTAATACTGCAGTAGTAGATGTGCTAATAATTTGTGTGCTTGAATGTTGCATAGCCTAATTCATTTATAGCATTTACATAAATTAGTAGTCCTCAACTGGTTTTGCTTTAGCACCCAGATTCTATATTGGAGTGGCAGTGGCAATCTAACATGCCACCAAAATGTTTCAAATGTACACTAGTGTTTTTTTTTTGTTTTTTTTTATTAATTATATTTTTTTTATTAATAAATAAAATATTTATTGTTTATTTAGCAAGGATGCATTATATTGATCAAAAGTGGGAAAAAAGCTATTTTCAACACAAAATGAGCACAAAACTCAGCATATGAAAATTATTTCTGAAGACTGTAATAACTGTAAAAAAATCAGCTCTGAGATCACAGTGATAAATTATATTTTAAAATATATTAAAATAGAAAACAGTTAAAAATCTTTCTGACAAAATTTATATTAACAGTAATATTAATATTAATATTAAGTTCTTGGTTTGACCAAAGCCAATTTTGTACATTTTTGTAAATTTTAATTTTGGAAAATAGATTTAGCTATTTTAGCGATATGTTGCTATATAGTTAGCTGCATTTCATTATTTGCACTTTGAATTGTTTTTTCTTGCTGTTCACAGCTGGAATAGACCCACCAGCTGTGAAACTGATTTTAATCATTTATTAAATGAACATAAGCAACCTAGAATCTTGTGAGTACATTATTTAAGTGGGACTGACACTAGGGTTACGCTGTGTACATCTTAGATCCATGGCAATTACTATTCATATGAATTTAAAAAGAGAATATAATTAACCCTGAAAATGAATGATCTTTAACATGAAATTTCTTTTTCACATCATTATTTCTATGCATAATATTTATAAAGAAAGCCCAAACTCGCTTTTAAAGCCCCATTAACAATGTGAAGCAAAAATAAATGTAAGAAAAATCTATTCAAGACAATGTAATTTACACAGCAACAGTGAAACTCCAGCTTTCTCCAGGTTTAATTGGGATAAACTAGAAAACACTTAATAGCTGTCCAAGTCTTGCTGTGAGCAATTACAATGTTGATGGGATTTTCCAATCAACCCTAAGTGTAAGAGGCCAAAGGCAAGGCAGTTTACGGATCAACAGACTACAGCCTGAAGTCAGAGACCTGCGGCTAATTTCTCCCTCTCACTCTCTCCTGGCGTGATCGCTGGATGAAACTGGATGGGAATGTCTCTTGATTTCACACATGGCCAGCTGTTGAAAGCTCCCCTGCGGCAGTTCGGACAGGGGGCTCACATCAGCAGCTTGTAAGCGCTAACGCACAGGCTGACTGTGTGGGGGAGGAAGTATAGGATATTGGGATTTCTCAACACCTGCAGAGACTGGGACCATAACTACACCTCACCTGCACCCTCGTCCACTACCCCACGTAACGTGTGACTCCTCTGCAATACCCATCATCAGCACTAGGGAGAAAAAAACACTGTCTGACACAATTTACACGGCTCAGCCTGGTTTGAGCTCCTTTAGGGAATCGCTCAACACTCACCAACCCCCATAATGAATCACTTCGGCAGTCACAGACACAAGAGCAAGCCAAAAATACTGTTACTGAGAGGTGGGAGAAGAGGTAAGATACAAAATAAGAATAGAAGATGACTGGGGGGGAGGGTGTCACAAAAAGGGAAATGAGGTGCAAGGATTCAACAGAAAGAAGGAAGACAACAACAGTAGAGAGAGAGACTATACAGAAGCGTCTGAATTCCTGTATTTCATTGAATTACATGAAGAACCTATTTCTGGACTGCTAATGAAGTATGTTTTATAGGTTGAAAGGGATTGGCATTAAGTTATCCAAAGGAGAATTTATGAGGCTTTAAAGGAACACTCCACTTTTTTGGAAATAGGCTCATTTTTCAAGTCCCCAAGAGTTAAAAAGTTGAGTTTTACCGTTTTTGAATCCATTCAGCCGATCTCCGGGTCTGGCGGTAGCACTTTTAGCTTAGCTTAGCATAGATCATTGAATCGGATTAGACCATTAACATCTCGCTCAAAAATGACCAAAGAGTTTCGATATTTTTCCTATTTAAAACTTGACACTTCTGCAGTTACATCGTATACTTAGACCGACGGAAAATGAAAAGTTGCGATTCTCTAGGCTGATATGGCTAGGAACTATACTCTCAAGGAACTTTGCTGCCGTACCATGTGCAGCAGGCGCAGTGATATGATAACATTTCCTGTGATCATTCAGGTTAACTGCCAAGGAAAGCCAACAGAGGCTGCAAATTCTGCAGTGTGTATCCTTCTCTGGAGCTGGAGCTGTGGGTGGATATTTCAGCACAGTAATGGTCCTTAATATAGGGCATCAATATAACACTAACCCAATAAGACTGAGGTCACTCTAAGTTCTCTCAAAATCGCATTTACAAACTCCTTGTCTTTGCTTTTGCTGTCATCAATTCCTTCTCAAACTTTACTCTTTTCTATGAACTAGAAATTTGTCTCAAAGAATATATTGTATGCTTAAGTCCCAATACCAAAGCTCCTAAAATATTCATCACAGCTCCAAAGGCCTTGTAGAAGAAGAAGACCCCCTTGGCAAAATTTTGAGCAAAAAGACTTTCTCCAAAGATCTTACCACACATCATTTCCTTAGCTTCACTTCTTAGCCATCAGACAGTACAACGCTTTTTATAAAAGCACTTTATAGCTAAATTTCAACAGTCATTTTGGGAATAAAGCAATATAGAATGACAATAAAATTAATTAATAAGGCAATCAAACCAGCTACTCTTTTCAAATGCTATCTAATCAATTTTTCAATAAATGGAACACTTCCAGATGCCCTAGCATAAGTTCCACAGGATTGTGCTCATTAATTTAGTATATCCACTTAACCGTAATATTATTCATACACTCAAAGAGGGACTTACTATACATGCACTGGTTTCTCAATGCCTCTGTTGAAAACGCCAATGTTAATGAGGTTATATTTTTGAACACTCCAGAAGTTAGCAATTTGGTCTCAATAAAGTCAGGATCAATAATAAGCCAAGCCCCTGAATCACATACTTTCCCACATTAGACTAACTTAATAAACTAAAAGATTGACACTGCAGCACAAACTCAAGCAGCTCAGGCTGACCCATAACAAAATTTGCCAGAAATAGAGGCTATTTAATATTTTACATCCCACCTATGTCATAAACTAATGGGGGGGGGGGGGGGCAAGGTTTTACATCAACACAAGGGAATCCATCAAATAAACTGGCAACAAAATGTGTACAGCCTCTATATGCTTAATTTTTTATAACCAACAAACCGAACAGTGGCACTTTCTTGGTTTGCATTATTAATGTTGGCCTTCAACCCAACATTCACTAAACAATCAAATGTAAACTAAACAGTAAAAAGAAGAGATTTATGTTTTTGCAGTACATGCCTATACAAAATTTATTTTAAATTAAACTCACAGTGTTATTTAGCAAGCTTGCTGAACTATATTATAATGATCTACACTTAAATGACAGTCAAAATATATTATGGAGCCTATTTTTATTACATTATGATATAATGGCAAATATACAGTACCTATCAGTTTGTGATCAGTAAGATTTAAAATAAAATAAAAATCTTATTTGGTAAAGATGCCTTAAATCAAAAGTGACAGCAAGGACATTTATAATGTAACAAACGTTTTCTATTTTAAATAAATGTTATTTTGAACATTTTATTCATCAAAGAATCCTGAAAAAAGTCATTGTATACACAAAAATATTAATCAATATTTTCAACAGTGATAATAATAAGAAATGTTTCTCGAGCAACAAAGCAGCATATTAGAATGACTGCTGAATGATCATATGACACTGTAGACTGGACTAATGTCTGCTGAAATTTCAGAAAATTATTTAAAAAAATTATAATATATCAAAATAGAAAACCAACCCCAAAAGTTTGACCAGAGGTGGGTAGAGTACTCAAAAACTGTACTCAAGTAAAAGTAAAAGTACTTATAGAAATATTTACTCAAGTAAAAGTAATCGTCTGAATAATTACTCGAGTTAGAGTAAAAAAGTATTGGATAAAAAAACTACTCAAGTAGTTAGTTACTAGTTACTTTGGATCATACATTTACATTTACATTTATGCATTTAGCAGACGCTTTTATCCAAAGCGACTTACATTGCATTCAAGTTACAGTTTTACATTTTATCAGCTCTTGCTTTCCCTGGGAATCGAACCCATGATCTTGGCGTTGCTAGCGCCATGCTCTACCATTTGAGCTACAGGAAAACACATACTGGAAATCATATACTGAATATAGTCTATTTTTATTTAGATATATAGATTACATTTATGTAATGTGTATGTGTGTGTGTGTATATACACACACACACACACACACATTGCCGTTCAAAAGATTTTTTATTATTTTTTAATGTAATTTATTTCAGTGATGCAAATCAGAATTTTCATCAGCCTTTTTCGCCAGTCTTCAGTGTCACATAATCCTTCAGAAATCATTCCAGTATGTTAATTTATTATCAATGCTGATCTTTTTAGCTTTCTATTCATCAAAGAATCCTGAACAAAATGTCACAGGTTCCAAAAAATATTAAGCCGCAAATCTGTTTCCAACACTGGTAATAAATCAATATATTAGAATGATTTCTAAAAGATCTTCATATAGCTCTAGCAAACAAGCCTTTGCAGATTTGCTTTCAATTGACTGTAGATCCAAAGCCACGTCTTCATCGCTCTTGATGTTATCTGAGTGAACCGCTTCAGAAGACTAAGTCAGCGCGTGCGGCAGGGAACTGAACGAATCATTAAAAACTGATTCGCGAACCGATTCACTGGTTTGATCAAGCCTTTAAACAGAATCGACTCAAAAGAATGAATCATTCGCGAATAGGCATCGTTCATTGCCCAGAGAAAAGTAGACGGCGCGTTTGGAATAAACTGAAGCATTTTAACTTGTATTTCATTAAGATAAAGTAACGAGAGGAGAGTCGCCCACAGTAACGAAGTAAAAGTACTGTTTTTTTATCTAAAAATATACTTGAGTAAGAGTAAAATTACCCATTTTAAAATATACTCTAAAAGTATTTGTTACCCAAAAAATTTACTCAAGTAAATGTAACGAAGTAAATGTAACTCGTTGCTACCCACCTCTGCGTTTGACTGTGTCATTTTACACCACAGTCTAGTTTTTTTTTATAAGAAACAGTTTTATGGGAGCAGAAGGACAGCTTATAGGCCACCAATTATTATAGGACAGCTTATAGGCCACCACTAAATAGTCATTCAAGGATGTTATTCATGATTTGAAGAAAAATAATTGTGTGGGAATTGTACCATGTCCTTCCTGAAGACAAAGAGACAAAGAAACAGCTAAAATGGAAAAAGAAACAGGTGAAGCACAGCATGAGTGACTCAATAAAGAAACATCTGGTGGAGTGGGAGGTTATCTTGTGCTTCAGAAAGCACATCTGCACCAGGAAATGACAGATCCAGCCATCGCCCACAGCCTAAAGCACTTTCCAACAATATATTAATCACTTTCTCATGCTCTCTTTCGCACACAGTTGTAACTTCCATATGTGATTGTGACATTAAAATACACAGACCGCAGAGTTCTGGGAGATTTAGGTGGGCAGCCTCTCCAGTTTCTCCATAATTCAAAATGACATTAATGTCTGCGGTTCACAAAAGACTCATCAGTCATCTGTTTACAAACTGCCTAGCTAGATGGAGGCATAAATGTGAGATTTAATGGCTCGGGAACCACAGATTCTGGTTCTGGTCAGACGGCAGATTGTATTGAGAGCTATAATTGATAAACACTAATGTGCCATAATGCATTTGGGTGATTCTTCAATTGGGAACCCTATGAAACCTTGACAAATTAACAAATGTCACATGTCTTGGAATAAAAACATGATCATGGCCACTGATATTGTGTTTGTGATGTAATGACATTTTTGGAGAAATAAGCATTGAACAAGTTAGCTAGCAGTCAGTTCTGTTTTGAATCTATAAAAACAACTATAATCCTAAAATAATAACAGATAACCAATAAAAAGTAGCCTACTCTCAAACCATGAGAGAGAAAAAAACATACAAAATTACTTTTCTGATCCTCATGTGCTCCCCTGTTGCTTCTAATTTTCATCATAACCAAATATATTTTTTGCAAAAATGTAATTGCACTCTGAAATGCTGGGTGTGATGACAATTCAAATATATATATTTTTTTCTTAGGGAAAGTGCAAACTAATTTGAATACCGTTTATAAATAAACTATGGAAGGAAAGCTAAAAAGTATGAGTAGGGAACAAGCCCAAAAAATCTGGAAAATATTACCTTCCTCCTCTATTGCTTGTAGACATTTTTAACACTAAAAATTTACAAACAAATTAATTAAAGAGACAAAAACTGCTTAAAGCTGGCCAGAATATTTTTTAAACCATTTCCTTTTTAAAATCAACCTAACAGACAGAAAAGTTTGCTTAATTGAAGACTAACCCATTTACAATCAAAAACTTTCAAACAACATATTTTTTTAGTATTTATAACAATGCAAAATAAAATAAAATAACACATAATAATAATAAACTGGGCCCAACCCAACAAGCTGTGCTTTTCTTTACTGGATGCATCTTCTATTTTGGTCTTCCTCCAAGATTAAAAAGCCCTATAGCCACCCTCCTGCACTCATTCAAAATACAGTAGATGAAAACACAATTCACCTCGGAGCTCTTCTCATCCTCATGATGGAAAAACTCACGCTCTCTTATCAGGCTCATTTTCAAACAACATGCTAAGACTTGACATGAGGGGATTCAACCCATCCAGCTCCTCCTAAGAGAAATTAATTAGGCCTAGAGACGCCAATCAGGCCCTGACTTTGATGTTTAAAAGCAAGAGCATGTTTAATAGGGTGGCAGCACCAAGTAAGCCACTCAACAGACAGGAAACTTCATCATACATGTGTGAGGGACTGTGACTGTCAGCAGCACTATGATCAGTACAAATCATCAGCTCCATATAAAGGGCAAAACGACTGAAAAGGGTTTCTCCAATGCTTTACTTCTGGAAAACTACCCAAATTATAAATTCAAAGAAAAAAGTAATGTGTAGGGTTACTAAAGCATAATTTATCTGAAAACAGAGAACTACAATCATGCACATTTTAGCTTTTACAATCATTTTGAAATTATCTTTTGTTAAGAGAACTGCCACCACAGAACATTATATTTATTGGAGATGTCAAGAGAACTGTGGCTTAAATTTAACTTAAGTGCCATTATTTGTAAATTGATTTAGACTTGAGCAAATGACTCAAGTGATAACGATATTTCTTCACAGAGTAAAATTTGAGGACTGTCAAGACAACATTTATGGACTGTCACTAAAAAACAGCTAATTTCATACCATATCTACTATGTGCAAAGTTCACGAGTAAATCCCTGCAAGCAAAATTAAACCAACTTGATAGAAAGGTGACTACATTGAAAACAGTATTTACTGGCACCCCGTCAAACATCTATTGTTAATTAGCTATAAATTCTACAAATGAATTGACATTGACACCATAAATGTGTGAATATTCAAACAATATATATTTGTAAGGAATGGCAATCACTCATTTTCTCTTAATGCATGCTCTGGCATGCACACTTTTAGAGTCTTACATTTACTCTGAGGCCAACAACAAGCCAAGCAATATCTTACACCAAAGAGTGTGAAACTTATCACACTTGAAGGCATGCATGAACTAGTGAGGTGTGAATATAACTAATTACATTATAGTTGTTTTCTGCTGAAAATCTCTATTGCTTTGCTCCAAAACCTATAGCTGCCAGATACTGACAGATAGTTTTATAAATATCCATACAATTTACCATTTGCATGTTCTACATATTTTTATATGCATATTTGAGAATAATATAGAAACCTGTTTTTTTTTTTTTTTTTAAATAAGCAATAAACATAATTTTGTCAGACCACAAAAAAGCACTCCAACTGAATTTTAAAGGGTAAGTTCACCCAAAAAAAAAAAATTCTGTCATTAATCACTCACCCTCATATCGTTCCAAACCCACAGGACCTATTGTAGAGCTAAGACTAGACCCAAGACCTAAGACTATTGTAACAATGTCCTTACTATCTTTCTGAGCCTTGAACAGGTGGTAGTTGCGTTGCTGTCTATGGACAGTCAAAAAGGTCTGGGATTTCATCTGATACTGATATTCCCCTAAGGGTTCATACATTTCTATTGATAATTTCAAAATAAACATCAAAACATGTTTCTACCCTCTCTGTGTTGAGATTGATACATTCAAAGCATTGTTGCTCTATGAAAGTGGACATACTACAAGAATGGTAGTTGATTTCAATTACGCTGCAGACTCTTCTAACAGCATGCAACATAATATGGTGTGACATTACACCAGGAGTATAATATGACACAGTATTTGGCATGTCACATCATAAACAAATACAATTACTCACACTGTGGTCTTATTTTTAATTATAGACTGCAATATATGCTGCCATTATTTATTTATTCATTTATGCATGCATGCATGCAAGCAGAAGGCCAAAAAAATATAACTTTCACAAACTAGTAACAAAACAGGGGATTGCATCCACTCACTTCCAAGCAGTGCCACATGGATATGTGGTAGAGGGGTCAGTGGCATGACATGTCATACCGTGCAGGACTAAAGAGTTGACACACTCATGGCAGCAGGTGAAGAGAGTGGAGCTGAGAGTCACTGGCTTCTGGCTATCATTTCATTACTCTGAATCCAAGCCTCCCTGTGGACATGACACCACTCACCTCACTGGCACACATCCCTAAACCTGTGCTTTAGAGCTCTGAAAACAACATACGCTACATGCCACTTCATAAAACACATACACTTCTATTAATGTAAAGAGCATTTGATCCTGTTCAAATCTGGAGAGATGTTAAAAACAGAGGAGGCCGCTTTTTACAACTTTTAATTTGACTCTTAATAAAATCTTAATGAATCAGACTAAGATATCAATATTTGCTACAGGAATATATGGATCTAGGACATAAAGACCTTCGTTAATCAAGGTTATTGGCATGTTGCCACTCCTATGAGTTGAACATTGCACTGCATTGACAAGTAATATTGTCTAATAGCCTAAAATGTTCTCCATTCTGCCAATATTTTGTGATGTACATTTATGATTACGTTATTATTTGTTTAATGTAAAAAATGTTTGCTTCTATCTGAAGTATAACACTAGGTGTTGCACAGATATATTCGTTTGAGCATCCGATAAACTCAACACATGGCTCAACCAATGGTGTGAGTTTGGGGGCGGGACTATCTGTTTCACTGACCAGTGGCAGACAGGGGGAGTGTTTAGGAAAAATATCTACACTGTCCAAACAAAACACTGCCTGCTTTATTAGTCTACTAGTCTTTTTATATTAACTACACCAGAGGAAAATATACACAACAGAACAATGCATCGTTCACATGTACTACTAAAACACAAAAACTAAAATCAGTGAGGAACCCTAAATCAATTTTCTTCAAAAAGAAACATAATACAGGCATAAGTTGTTTTGCATAAGCTTCAAACAGCTTTGGAAATACTCTAGTTAAAGCTGTCAAGCTCAAATTGGGTTACAAAGTCAGACGCAGCAAAGCATCCCAGAAGAAAACCCCACCCACTAATCACTAAAGATTAAAATGAGCTTAATTAGATGCATATTGAGTGGGAGGCAGCTAAGAGCCCACATATTGAAAATATCCGCCTAAAATTCCTTGACCTAAGACGATTTTTCCACATTAAAAGTGTGCTTTTCTGCCTGCAGGCTTCCATCCTCCTCTGGCTGGAAATCTGTGGCCAGCACCTGTTCAGTGGGATGCAAACGTGACATCAATTTCAGATTATACTGAATGGTACTCTGCTTGAAGACCCACTCAGCTGCGCTTTCAATCTCACCACAAGTGTAGCCTACACTTTTCAAAACACATTCAACTCACTCCTGTGATGTAGACATCACTTACAAGATCCTGTGCTGCATTGTGTTGTGTTCTCTACAATAGCTTGACTATGTGAGAAAATGAGAGGTCTGAAAAATACAGAGGTGTAAAAATGCAAATAATATGATACTAATATATCAGTAATCCTGTAATATTTAATCATTGCAGTTTAACAAAATTAAAGAAATAGTTCATGCTCAAAATAAGCTAAGTTAATAGCTACAAAAAAATAGTTCAATCTGTGCCTCCTTTTTCTTGAAAAAACAACAAAACAAATAAAATATTGGGTTACAGTGAGGCACTTGTAATGGAAGTAATTGGAGCCAATCCATAAACATAAAAATACTCACTTTATAGATGAAATAATACACAAGAATTAATCTAAGAGCTTCACATCATTTTTGTTTGCATTATTTATATACTATTGTAATATTTATTATTATTATATTTTATTCGTATTTTTAGTGTTCATTCAAGTTTTAGTATTTTTGTTATGTTTTTAATGTTTTATTAGTATTTTAATATTTCAATTTAGCTTTAATTAATTATTTTTTTTATTTTTAGTTGTACTTCAACTTTTAATGTCAGCTTTTATGTCAGTTTCAAATGCAAAATTTCAAATGTCCATTTTAGCTAAGTTTTTCCATCTAATATATATATTTTATTTCAATTAACAGAAATCATTTCACTAGTTTCAGTTTAACAGTATCAACACCGCTTCACATTTCTACTGACAAATCCTCCAAAAACTGTAACCTTAAGAAAATGTGAAATGAGTCTGAATGATTTTTTGTAGTAACTTTATATCACAAACGCAGTCGAATAAGCTCAACATGTATTGAACCTGGAATATTCCTGTAAGGCTAACTCAAGCTTGACATAGTTTCAGCTGCCTTACATGAACACTAAACAGTTACATAATCGAGTCCTTTCACTACGTTTCAGGGTTTGAAATGTATCTAATTCGGAATATCACAAAGGTAAGTCATCCCACCGACGTGTGAACCCAAGTGGCTAATTATGAGACAGCATTGTCTCTATACACAGTCTATATCACAGCACACAAACAAGCAGGAGGAAGTCTTGGGTGGCTGCGCTCCAGCTCTGTTAGCTTGTAAGCTCCACAGACCGCGGCCCCAGCTTTTGCCTGCCTCAAGTCCAGCTGCTCAGTCTACTCCGAGCCAAGAGACAAATTAAACCGCCACAGCTGAAGCCTTCGTTTGGACGGACCTCTAAGTTGGCATCTGGATAGACTTAGACATGATTATCCCCATTCACCTAAATACCCTTGCAACTCCCTAAGAAATAAACTACAAACACATTCTGTACGCCTACTCCCGGGCGCAACTAGACTTGGTCTGATATCATTAATAATTTGTTATTTTCATGCTCATGAGTGCAGAAAAATGAACTTTAAACTTTGAGGAAGAGACAAAAATCAGACAAAGCCGGTGTTCAAAACAAAGCAGTCCACTTCATGCCACCTTTGTGTCACGGGTCTTACTGTTCCCATGACAACAAATCCCAACACCCAATGATTTCTCATCTGTATGACCAGCGATCCCATGTCTAAATTTGCACTGTTCAATAAAACACAATATACATTTGCCCCTAATCAAAATCCATTCCCATCAAGCAAGAAAAGGAATCGCAGCAGACTCAAAGGGTAATTTATCTCTGGTGGATGGAGGTAGATTAGCCAAACAGAGCAGCTCCTGTTTAAAACAAACTGGAAAATGAACCAATGGACAATCCACCCTTGGCTTGGGCTCTCAGGTATCGCGCTGTAGAAAGAGAGCTTAAAAAGCAGATTGTGTGGGTGAATGAGAGGAACAGATACAGACGCTGAGAGAAAGTCATTTAGAGGATCCACTGAGAACTAATGGAGCACATATCAGACAGCAAACGTGATTGACTGTAAATGAGTCAAGCTGAAACAACAAACTGCCACCTTAACTTTCCATCCTGTCAGTGATATGCGTATATATATATTCACCGTCATAACAGTGCTTAAACAGTTTAAAACAACCGGAATAGCCTTTAAACTGAATCAGAATAATCGGAAATAATGCTAGTCTACTTAAAGAAAAAAAAACATGTAAATTATATTTTATTTATTTGAAATGTATTTTAAAAATTAGAAGCAATACCTGTTAAAACAGACTCAAAAGATTCAATCCTTATTGACAAGTGTGTGTTATTGTTAGGGATTGTGACTGTAACATCCAAGATGGAAAATATTCAGCAGAAACAGACCCAATAAAGGATTCTGAAAGGTTAAAGAAAGAAAAATGGTTTGTTTACAAGTGAAACAAACAATCCTAAAACACCTTAAAATATCAAAAAAGAAAAAACTACGAGGTTTTGGGGAAGTGTCTCAATGCCATGCCTGTATGAGCTTACAATAAACAAATCTGATATTTATTTAAGAATGGACTGTATTACAATATGTGCAATTAACAAGATATACTGCAATCACCGACTGAATAAATAGGGAGAACAGCTGCATGTTAATTGGATCCCATAAACAGCAGTTGCCAGGAGACTAACGTGCCATGATGTGCTCCTGACAATAATTTACTAATCAAAAGGTTAAAAGGAAATTGTTTAATGTGTGTCAAACTTTTGTAAATATTCAACACATTTCTAGTTACTCCAGCCTTGATTCATAAACCACCTCTAGAAATCTTACCACACATATATTCAATAACACTTGCCATTAAGTCTGTAAACATAATGGATTCAAAAATGTTCATAAAAATGGTAACCAATGATTTTAAAATGTACCTATTCGTGCTTAAGAAAGAGTATAGACGTGAAATATGGCTTTAATCATATTTTACGTCACTCTTTCAGTGTATAAATAGGTAATGTTGTTTGTTATTAATAAGAATATGTGATTAAAAGATGCATTTTAAGAATGCATTCAAAATACCATTGTAATGCATTATACATACAGACTTTATAAAAAGTGTTACTCTGAATTCTTCTCCATGCTCATAGATCTTCGGCCACAAAGTCACACATGTCCTGCCAGATTCCTATCTGGAGACACTGGACAAGATGCTGTCCATGGATGCTGTGGGTACCATTACACAGCATCATCCCTATACTCGACTCTGCTGGGAGGAGCTGAAATGTGCATGTCGATGAAAATAAAGCCTATTTTGTGGTATTGCGATCTAGCCAAGAGTTGAGATTGTACAGGAAGCATCTCTACGCCTTGATCAAGATGGCAGGCAATAAAGATAGCATGCGATATAAAAGGAAAACAAAGAGCATCGTTCAAAGGAAGTCATGCAGAGATTAATTTTTTTTTTTTTTTTCAAATGTGCAAACCATGAACACAAACATGCCATTTCTTACCTTGATCCTTTGCCAGCTAGAGAGCTCCTCTATAAGGGATTCATCTTTGTTGTATTCACTTCAGCTGACTGTCTATTTCTGAAGAACTGTCAGTTTCAGCCATAAATGTGTCATCTGTGTGAAATACAGTTAGTTTAATCACAATATCCATATAAAACGAGGGAGTTACTTGCCGTATAGCGTTATTTCTTTCTGCCGACAACGCCGATTAATTCATTTTTCGGAAAGAAATGCACACTGATGAAAGGGTTATGCCATATTGCAGGAATATTATATATTTCCATGTTGTTGAGAGCCTTTGACAGCAGCGTACACTCCAGTGATGATACTAAATATTTTGCTGTGTATTTTCATCAGTCCGTTCTGTGTTTTTGGCAAGGAGAGATGATGGGTGTGCGCATAAAGGCATAGGGAGGCAGGTTTTCATTAGTACGGAGAGTCGAAGGGCTCAAACGGAGGTTCGCTTGTTCGCCGCAAGAGGGCGCAGTTTATAACGCCTCGATAGGTGTCTTCCCGTGCAAGCATGTACTGTTTTGTTGTGGTATTTCTGGTTTTAAATATTTAAATATCATTTACTTTTATATAAGCATTTTTTTTTTGCCCTAATAGCAGCTCTTATCCAAATGTTATGCAGTTTGAGTTTCACACGAGCAGGATTGAGCGCGAGAGAAACCAACAGCCATCGTGGTCCATTCTTTGGCCAAATGTTTGCTCACTGCAGTTCAGTCAACAATGAAATGAACGTTACTGCTGTCACGAATGGCAGGCGACGCTCAGTGTAGATTCGTGTTTCTTAAAGGGTTACCTTATTTAAGATTTTTTAAATTTTCTATATAAATATTTAGCATCAAGCAGCAGCCGTGACAAGCGATGCTTGAAAGCCATGCAACAGTGTCGCGTGCTTTGGCGCCATCTGGTGGATGTTTAAAGCTGTCACCTGATCGCTGATGCTTGTACAATACTGCATTTAATAAATCATGAATAACCTTCAGCAAAAATAATGCACATCGTTGTCTACATTGGCAATTTCCCTTGTATGATATGGATTTTTTTTTCAATTTTATTTTGATTTGCTTTAAACAGCAAAAACAAACCATTAATTTTTACAAAAATTGATTAAAGAAATTGGTAAATGTAAACACGTGAAGACAAATACTGTTATCCTGTTATGTTCCAGAATAAGAGGACAGAGTTTACCCACTTTCCTACAAAACCGAAAATGAATGAATGAATAAAATAAAAAGTATGTGAATAAAAAATGTGCAGAAAACAAAATACATAATCAAATTGAGAAATTCTATTTTAATTTTCTTTCAATTTATTAATTTACATTTAGCATGTTTCTTCTTTTTTTATCAGTTCTTTGTAATAAATTGTTTTTATTCAGAAAAGATGCACTAAATTGATCAAAAGTGACAGTAAAGACTTTTACAATGTTAAAAACAAGATTAACCAACACAATCTGATGTCCCAGGACCATACAATTATTTTCCTGAATAGAGTGAATATTGAATATAATAGAATTCTGTAGGCCTTTTTGTAGAGTTTTAATAGAAACTTTCTATTTGTCAAAGAATACTGATAAAATATTTATCAGCAATTTTTCCACACTGATAGTGAGATGTTTCTTGAGCACCAAATCAGCATTTTAGAATGATTTCTGAAGAATCATGTGACACTGAGGTTACTGCTGAAAATTGTGAGGAATATAGTACATTTTAAAATACATTCAATATTTTAAACCATAAAAATATTTTACAATATTACTATTTGTACTGTATTTTTAATGAAATAAATGCAGCCTTGGTGATAACAGACTTATTTCAAAAACATTTGAAAGGTAGTGTATTTCATTATGTAATATGGTAATGAGGGGGTGGTCATTTACTCCCATTGGCTGAAGGATCGTGGACCTGCATTTCATCTGATAAGCTAGTGTTTGAGTTATGCTGTGATGATACTGACAACTATAAAACAAAAATTAATGCACTGAACTGTTTTTCACATTTATTTTTATTTCTTTAAGGACAATTATGGAGTCTAGAGGATCCACTTGTACACATCAAAACAATGGAATCACCACATTAACATATTTAACAATCACTGAAACAGGAGAAATGGTTAAGAGGTCATCTTTACCGCACAACTCCTGAACCACTAAACCACAGACAGCCAATCCAGGTCCTGGAAGCTCCACAATAACGAGACCTAAAGCAGCCTCACAGTGTGATCCATCAGGAGTGGGTTGATTACAACCAGGTCTAAGTTGGAATGTTTTAAAATAAACACTTATCCATGTAACAAAAAAAAAAAAAAAAGAAAACAGATGATCTTGGTCACTAGACTGGAAATGATTCACAAGACCATAGTGCTTTACAGATGGAGTATGTGATTTGATTGATCATTAATATAAACAATATAAACAGACATTTAACAGAAGTTGATTTTGGACATTCAGGAGTTAGTAAAATCATGTTTAGTATGTACCTCCACTTCACAAAAACATAGATAGCAAAGTATTTCAGTAGAGCTAAAAGAAGGCCAGCTGATTTTACAAGTTTGATCGTGGCTATAAACAGTGGTTTAGACGGAGTACGGTTAGATTTGGTAGATAACTTTAGTGAAGGGAAAACACCATATTTAATTATATAAGAAAAAAAAATTAGGCTGTGAGGGATAAATGAGCTATACCTTTAAATATTTCAACCGATGCAACACTGAAAATACATCTTCCTAAAACATTTCAAGAGGACAAAAACTGGTTGTGAAAATGAGATCCTAATATCCAGAAAAATCTACAGCCTCATTTTTATTTGTTTAAAGATGGCATCTCAGATCTGTGGCCAATTAAAGTCCTCCTCACACATCTGTTTGCAGTGCTGTTCTGATATGAGCTTGCTTTTAGATGTTCATTTGAAGAATTAACTGATGTGAACAGCAAAGAAAGTATTACATATTGTTCAGAGTTTACAGTAACCTGTGGAAACTTGCTTCCACCATGGGTTTAAAAAAAATCTCAATTTGGATTCACAATTATCTCTCACAATTCGGACTTTTCTTGCAATTATGAGAACAAAAGTCACAATTGCTACATATAAAATCAGAATTGCAAGACGTAAACTTGCAATTGGAAGAAAAAAGGTCAAAATTGTGAGATAAATACTCACAATTACCTTTCATCAAGAATTGCAAGATGTAAACTCTGAATTCTGAGAAAAAAAATCTGAATTGTGAGATATAAACTCAGAATTGCGAGATGTAAGCTCACAGTTTTGAGAAAAAAAGGTATGAATTTTGAGTATTTCACAATTCTGCTTTTTGTCAATTACTTTAACTTTTTTTTTTACCCATGGAGGAAACAAGCTTCCTGGGAGATAAAGACCACTTCTTGCTTCTAAAATTAAAAAAAAAAAAAAATTACAAGACAACTAGGAAATACGGAATGGCAAACACCCTCATGCTTCACAAAAAACAAGCTACTTTTAATATGTACACATCAGATTATTATATCCTCTCATTTTTAACCAACCAGAACTGAAGAGAGCCCTACAAAGTGAGGGTCTACACTGGTAGAAATACGATTGGAGATGGCTGGTATTAATTTTTTTTTTTTACATCATAGTTTTGGTATAACTGTTTTCTTAAAGATAGCGTTTACTTGAATTCAGTAGCTACATGAAAGAACAACACGTGAGAGTGAGATCAGGTCAAGCACACCGGATACACCAGGTGTCACGCAAATACAAGAACATTCTTGCATACAGCGATCAAGAGAATACTTTACGATTTACACCCATCCAATGCAAAGAACCACACTAATGCAATTTATCACTTTTCTTGTACTGTACAGAACAATCACAGCGAACTATATATTGGAATTTGAGATGATTACAAACATAACACCCTATATGTCAAAACAGACCCCAACATCGGGTCTATAGAAAGTCTGTTCTGTCACCATATTCAGGATCACTGTTTATATTTTTAGGCTATTTTAATAAATAAAATACCTTTTGATTTAAGAAAAAAGGAACAATTCTATCATTTAAATTGGATATTATGACATCATGGAGGTATGGCCAAAGACATTAAGTGATATTTTCATTTTCAGAATTATGAGATGCCAAACTAAGTGTGAAAGTCGTCAAAGATCTGCCTTTGAAATCACCATGCACTCTTTTAAGACAATATTTCAATCTTCAGAAAATGATGGTTAAAAACAGACACAAAGGAAAATACATTTAAATAATTTACTATGTATTTACACCTCCTGTTTGCACCAGCAACACAGCATCTTTGATCTGTAGGTTGTGTAGTCATCTAATCTCCCATTTTTACTTTCGCTGTCTAAACAGAGAGAGAGAGAAAACAATGTTAATGATTATACAGGTGCCAAAAAAACACAATCTGATGTATAAAATATTATCCTGAATATACCGATATTAAATGGATAAACCAAAAAGATATCAAACATCTTATTGCAACTATAGAACCCACATGAAGTGACTGTTTTAATATGAGCTGCTCTTGTGTGGCTGATATATAATCTCAATCTGAATTCAAGCATGCATGTCAGATCAATTTACAGAGTGTGACTGGAAATGGTGATAAAATATTCATTTTCCAGAGGGTGGTCATAAGTAGCTAGATGGATATTAATGACAAATAATTCAAAAGATCACCCTGCTGGAAATCAGATGGAGACGATGATGCTTAATGGCAACACGGTTAGGTAAACTAAAGGCCTGTTCACACACAGAATGAAATGAAGAAGTGAAACAAAAGGCTGATTCAGACAAAGAGCACAATAAAAAAGCATTCTGGCCAATCATATGCTTGAATGCAAGATACAATCCATCTGACAATACACATTTTACTCTCTGTGAAACAAGCCATCTGATGACAGTGACAACATAATATACAAATAATGGGTTTAATGACAATAATATGTATTGGAAGGGAAACAAGGCCAACAGAAACGAACTGATTCTTGTTTACAATATCCACAACAAATATTCACTCTTGGCATGAAAAAGGCCTTAAGACTAAGATGACAATGACATTTGAGTTCTCTTATTATTTGTGACCCTGGACCGCAAAACCAGTCATAAGTCGCACGGTTATTTTTGTAGCAATAACCAGCAATACATTGTATGGTCAAAATCATTGATCTTTCTTTTATGCCAAAAATCATTGTTATATTAAGTAAAGATCATGTTCCATGAAGATATTTTGTAAATTTCCTACTGTAAATATATCAAAACTTAATTTTTGATTAGTAATATGCATTGCTAAGAACTTCATTTGAACAACTTTAAAGGCGATTTTCTCAATATTTAGATTTTTTTGCACCCTCAGATTCCAGATTTTTAAATAGTTGCATCTCAGCCAAATAGTGTCATATCCTAACAAACCATACATCAATGGAAAGCTTATTTATTCAGCATCAAAAATTACCCTTATGACTGGTTTTGTGGTCCAGGTTCACATTTGGGTAATGAATAAAGGACACTCATGAACGCCTAATGCTTTTACAGTAAAATGAGTTCATAAGTACATTCAAAGAAATACATTCATAATTAAAAACAGCAATTTACTACAGTGCAGCAGTAGCACCTCATAGATTTCAAAATGTTTTAAATAACTGAAAACCTGGAATGTCTTATACGTTATATTTTCTGCTGTCACTAGATATCAACTGACCAAGTCTAATAAGGTCATGAATCTTTTTTTTTTTTTTACATATTCAAAGTAAATATTTTTAGAATATACATTCCGTTTTTGCTGTGCTATGCCCTATTTAGTAAACCATGACCACAACAGCTCATATTAAAATTTTACAAGAGTAGAAGAAACATATAGCAATTTTAGAAAACGCCTTGCCTGCAAGATGGCTACGATCACTCCAAACAGTCCAATGGCACTGCCGAAAATTTCAACAATGAGGATCTTGACAAATAGGCTGGCATTCTGAGCATCAGCAAGGGCAGCTCCACTGCCCACAATGCCAACACAGATGCCACAGAAGAGGTTTGAAAAGCCAACAGTGAGTCCAGCACCAAACAAGGAGTAGCCTGAAAAAACAGCACAAATGTGTCTTCCAGTCGCTTAGCACAGGAAGAGGAAAATATTTCAAGTAAGATGACAAGTGATTTAGAAGCAAAATGTACCTGCATGGTAGTTCTTTGACCCAATAGCCTCTGGAGTCGTACCAGAGAAGTTCTTAATGACAGGAAATGGAAAAAAAAGTTTTACAACTAACTACTACTGTTGTTCATGTAATGCAGAATTTAAGTGTTGTAAAAAACTCAAGAAAAAACATCTGCTCTTAACACACAACAAATACACTAAAATCTCTTTAACATAAGACTCACTCTAAAAACCAAAGCATTCAAAGAAACGGGTCAATACGTTAACTTACCTCTGCCAAATTGCTAATGACAATTGCCATGATGATTCCGTAAATGGCAACAGCTTCACAAAAGATAATGCTAGAAAAAAAGAAAAATGCAATGAACTGTCACCAAGTGCCACTTTGAGCTAAAAAAAGCCTTATGCAAGCAAATAAAATCAGAGTTACCAGACAGATGGAATCATATACAAAAACAACTGTTTATCTATCTATCATATCAGACAAAACCGACATTAATAAATTAAAAAAAAAAAATTGTCTCTGTGGTAGCAAAAAAGGGCACATTTGCATTTAAAAATAAACCTTTAAAACATTAAATAAACTGCATATACCTGACAAGATTTTTGGTCTTGATTCTAGGGGCTTTGACTCCACCACCAAGGATGCTGGATCCAGTGATATAAATCCCCCTGCAAAGTCACATACTTGTAATTCACTGTTTGTTTATTATTTCAAATATCTAAAAATAATACAAAAAAAGCATGCAATGTTAATTTTGGTGACTGGGCTATTGATAGAAATACAGAGTTGAATGCATTTATTTATGGAGCTTTTTTTAAACAGTGCAGAGGAGGATATGGAAAACTGCACTACAACATGTCAAAACTTCCAATATGTGTTTTTCTGAGCTGTCAACTTCTGTAAGACACAAAAAAAGAGGAAATAGACAGCATTACCATGCAGCTCCAACAACAGACAGAGAGATGGCCAGGCCAATTCCAAGATTAGCCCACATAAATGGAGAAGTCTCTGTTAAAAACCTGCAACAGAAAAGTTAGGTTATCTAGACTTCATTAGGAGCGTTTCATTCATATCAAGTCTTAAATTAGGTCTTGTGGATATCAGAAATGTTACTGTAGTAAACAGGACAAGTCACACTTTAAGGTTTCAAAAACTGATCTTACTGAACACATACCATGCTACATCAAATCGAAATCCAAGGTCAAAAATCGTGTAGCAAATACCTGTGAAGAAAGAAAAAAATGATTAGTACTTTTAAAGTTAAGTGTTTAAGGTTAACAAGAAATTATAAAGTTTAAAAGTGACAACATTTTCATCTAAACCTAAAAAAAAAAAAAAAAAAAAAAAAGTTACATTCGAGGAAAAATAAAAGCAGGGAATTGTCTTGTAAAGTGGCATAATTTCAATAAATAACATAATATGGATAGACTTTCTGCAGAATCATAGAGGGTATTTGTGAAAGCTCACAGTCATGTGAGAGCTATCTTCCTCATTTGGTCATAAAACCTTGTTCAACTACCCTATAACTGCTATATAAAAAAAACATCCACACTGCTTACATATTGAATTAAATGTTGCTGCTCTCCTGTGCGATTACAGCCGACGTGTGGAGAAACAGATACCAGAGAAACATTTCAACTCCAGCTAACATCATAAAAACGTTCTCGTAAGAGCAGGTATATATCTAATTCACATAGACAGCCTTTAAAACGATTGGTACTAACTCCATAGCTCGACTCTAAACTGTTTACACCAATGTTTTCCGATAACAGCGTTCAATACAATTAAAACGACATTTAAATGAATGTTTTACGTAGTCGTGCTAGTACATGGCAGCTAACGTCAGTTAAGGCAAGCCAGAAAATGGCTATCCGGCCAAAGAGACACGAGGAACAGTAAAGAATTAGAAAGATAACTATGTACGGATCAAGTAAACATGACTCTATTAAGAAGCGTGTTATTAATGTCCATATGTCAGCTGGTCTCATTAGCACTCACCGACGATCAGGATGGTCGTCCAGAAGGCCAAAGTGACCCCGGTGTATAAAATCGCGTGCCCGTTCATCATCCACTCCACCAACAGCGCCAGGTTTGCTATCTAAAGTTCTCCCGAGAATAAACCTAAAGCTACGGTGATGTTATTTTCTGTTAGATGATTGTATTTTGAAGAGAAATGGATTCCTGTGAGCCCTTCGAATCGGCGAAGGCTGGAAATCCTGCATCCATCAGAGAGGAAGGAGTCATCAGCTGATCATGTGACGCGCTCGAGCTGTGCACGTGACTCAGGACGTCACGCTTCCTTCAGTGATCTAAAGCGCTGATCTCCGATCAGGTCATATGGTAGTTTCTCTTTGGTCTTAATTAACTCTGATGGAGATTATTGAGTTTGGAAAACGTTTTGGTCGAAATCTAATTAAAAAACCAAGGAAGTATAATTTAAACACATATGCCTATAGAAATTAGCTGCTCTGCTAAGCGATATTTTAGGCTACAAAGAAAATGTAGCCAAGATGTTCATTTGTTTTGGTAACGTTACTGCCCATAGGACTTTTATGCCAAACATATGATATATGATTTTTTTTCAAAACCCATCTATCTATCTATCTATCTATCTATCTATCTATCTATCTATCTATCTAACTATCTTTGAGAAAAACTGATTGTAAACAGCCAAAATAAGAAAAAATAAATTAAATAAAATATTCATAAATGTAGGCTACCGTTACATTTTATCTATCTATCTATCTATCTATCTATCTATCTATCTGTCTAAAAATATATCTATCTATCTATCTTTATCTATCTATCTATCTATCATCCATCCATCCATCCATCGTAAACTAAAAAAATATTGTAAACAGAGAGAAGAAGAAAAAAATAGAATAAACAATATTTTTATAACTGTCTGGGAAAAAAAGTATAAAATAATTTTTATTTAGTATTTATTGTAGTTCATGTCTCATCCAGACGATGGCAGTAAATTCTCATTTATGAGAAAAAAAATCTATATTCAGGCTTATGTTAGGAGAACATCCATTGATGACTTGCATCATCATTCTAAACCTCAGGGAATAATTCAGTTGAAACCACTTAGTCTGTTTAATGATGCTTAACTGGAGGTGCAAATGTCATTTCTGACAGAAAGAACAGTGTGTTTTTCAAACAGACATCAGACATTGATATGTGCACCCTCTGAACTGAATTCTTGTGAGATGGTGGGTGAACAGGTAAAATATGTGTGAGATAGTTTTGTATGCAGATAATTTGTCAGCCACACATTGATTTAAGCTTATCAGTTCCACAAATGGTCAATACACTGGCACCACAGGAGTCTTACTTTCAGAGCTAGTAGAAGATGCTGTGCTTCACACCAATTTCCTCTCTTCCCTGTCTGTCCCTGAGAAATTCATCACTTTAGCAAACAGTCGAATCTATGGCCAGGCTTTCATTAGCTTTCTTTCCTTGTGGCAAAGTCAGGCTTTTTCATTTACTATTGATAGTGTCCCAGATTCATGTTGGGCTGCCTGAAATCAATCCATCAGTCTACATAGGGGGGCCAAAAACTCAATATTGTAATAAACATTTCATATGCTGAAATATGACTCCTATTTCACACTGAATTTTAATAACAGACTTTTGAAGTCGTTTAAGGCCAGTCCCATTTATGCAGTTCACAATTTTGCAATGGAAATGTTACATATCATTGAGCCACAGCCCTCGGTTTCTAATTAAGTGTGTTTGTTTTTTAATTAGAGCTATTAATGAACTATTAAGAGATTAAATGTGCTGTAAGAGATTAAAGCTACTTTGCTAATCAGACGTTGTCTCTGAAATCCAGCCCTCCAAAGACAGATCAGCAAACCTGAACACGTCAAAGGCAGCGAAGCAGAGAGTGTTTTGTTTTAGGCTAAAAAAATCATGGCCTTTTTTTGGGGCAAAGCTGGCTGTCTGAAAGATGTACTGAAATACAGTTGAAATAAAACATTAAATAGTAGACTAAAAACTTAATAAGAAATTAGAAATACTTTAAGTACTAAAGTTACTATAACTGTAATAAAAATAAAGCTAAACAAAAATATAAAAAACTAATAAAAATGACAAAACCACATGACAAAATTACTAAAATGTAAATTAAATTTAAATAAATAATAAAATAAAAATTGAAGTTACTTAAAAATGTTAATAAATCCTATATAAATAATATTAAAATAACAGGACACATTTTTCTGTGACATCAGTCAACTTATAGGGCCATTTTATGCCTGGTATTCCAAAAAAGCATAAGTACAAGGCATACAGAACCTTTAATTATGAATTATGAAAAACCATTGTGCACATATAAGGACTTCTAGAATAAAGATAGAATAGACAGCAAATAAAGATATTCTCCTGTTATTGAATGCACGGTAATTTTCCAAATCTTCAAGGCATGATAAAAGATTTATGATTCATTTTCTATTATTGCTATATTATTGTGTTCCTTTCTCACACAACTGAATGCAAGCTGTGCGACTATGTAAATTAGCACTGAATTCCATCCAACCAAAAGATTGCATTTGTCCTAGAGACAGTCACTGAGTCATCTCCTATATAATCAGTTTAAAACATTACATAGCTGGATGGGGGACGAGAGACAATTTAAATGAAATATCTCCCTGGGTTAAGTGAGGGAAATTGAAGTGCAAACAACAGTGTAACCAAATCAATGTCCTAACTGTGTTTTATTCATTCTAGGCACATCTCCACAGCTAAAACCCAGAGCAAAAAGCTTTTCTGCTTTAGTAAATAGGACTTAATGAGTGTCAAAACCTGTGAAGCATATGTGAGCAAAGTCACAAAACAAGGGTGCATCTGAGAGCACATGATGTATGATCATTTTAACATCGCTCGCCTGAAAGGAACAAATGTCTGATATCAGCAGGCCCAGAGCGGCAGATTATTAAAAGGCTGAATGATGCAAACCTGACGTTTTATTCCAGCTCATCCGGAAGTGTTGTCATGTGTCATATCTCTGTGTTCTGAGCCGAGCGGATGGTGCATACGGCCCCATGTGTTCTCAGTGTCAGGGCACAAAGCTATCAAGAGACGCAATTCTTCTGCTTTATGTGTTAGATTAATTAAGAAAACGTATTATAGTGAGCTGTACCTCAAGTTTTAATTAAACCGGGCTCACAAGTCCAGCATTAATCTTAAATCACAATACTTAAAAAGCTTCTGACATGTTTTGGATAGTTTCTTTGAGAAAAATTAATGCAGATAAGACATCATTATGGAAGCCAGTTTCTGCGACAGGATCAAAAATAAGGTAAGGTGAATTTTTAACTCACAATTGTGACTTTTATTCTCAAAATTCTGTTTATAGCTCACATTTCTTACTTTTTTCCTCGTAATTAAGAATTGAATCGGATTTGCGAGACATAAACTCACAACTCCTGGACAATTTGCAAGATAAACTCAGAATTTGACATTTTTCTCACAATTCTGAGTTTGCATCTTCCAATTCTGAATTTTCTCTGAATTCTTAGGCTACATCTCGCAATTTTGCCTTTTGTTTCTGCCATGGAATGTATAAAAGGTAGTTGCGACTTTTTATCTCATGATTCTGACTTTTTTTTTCTCACAACTGGGAGTTTATATTCATACTTCTTAGAATATCAAAAACATCTCACAATTCCTTAATATTAAGGAATAAAAATATTTAAAAAATTGCAATTATCTTTTAAAAAAAAAGATCCCATAGCAGAAACAAGATTCAGTACATCGTGATGTTGGAGGAGAATGAGATTTTGATTACACAATAAAATGAAGGGCACATGAAAATTGCCTTTTTTTATCACAAACTGTGAACCTGTTTTACCCATACAGTAAGGAGAAAAGAATTTCAACCAGGAATGTGATTTGCATTTTGACATATCCTTGAATGAGAAGTCGAATGGCCGGCCAGCTCTTTCCAGTAATAGTTTTATGACTATTTTTTATGAAGATCAGCTTAACCACCTCATTACACCAGACAGACATTTTTCTTGCAGCGTTACAGGTAAACGGAGCCAGCGCAGCTGCCTCGTGTTTTTAAACAGGGTGCGGTGTTCACGGTGATTAAGGATCTGGGCTGCTAACTGAAAGGCTGTGGATTCAGTCCCAAGTATGTGAGTGACCAATCTGGAGAATAGAGTCACAAAGATCACAGTCTGAGCTGCTGCAAGAAGCGCCTTGCAATTATTTCACTGTCGCTTTAGAGGGGAAATCAGACAGAAAACTGTGCTTCACAGCATAGTATTTGCAACAGTTGAGCAAAACCCTATAATGAGAGAGTGTAGATTGAACATCTCAACTGCACTATTTGTCACAGGTCCACTGATTGCTTTTCCAAAGCAGATCATGTGTCTCGCATTAGAGAGAACATCTCCTGCTGCTAAAGACCTAATGTAAAAAGCAAATAGATTTTTTTAAAGATTAGTTTGTTGAAAAGAGAAATGCAAATGTCTCCACCATTATTAGATTTTAGATCACTGATGGAAATGAATCCCAGAATTTCAAGATCTGCTAAAAGAACAACATCAAAGATGTCTGAATCTTCATGTACACTCCCCTAGATGCGGATCTTTTCCTTGCTTGTATAAAGTGCTCTATTTCCATTCTCAGATTCTGAGCTGTCCTTTTATGTTACATTTAAAGAAACACTCCTGCAGTGAATGGAAAGGGGAAAATTCTTAACAAGCAAACAGAAGCGATGCCTGAAATAAATCAGCTTTGCTGTGGACAGAGAGCCTGAGAAACAACTAGGGTTCATTACTACTGGAAACAGATGGCTATAACCTGCATACATTTACATGGTATGCTGAAATATAATAGTATGCATAAGTGCTATTGTGCATATGAATGGTATAGAAATCCCCAATTCAAGTAACATACAAACAACTGTCAGTCCTGCCTCTATTGAACAGAAACTGAAAGTGGGATTGCATAATAGCTCAGAATCTAATCATGTGCCCTTTGGACAAAAGATCTGGCAATGAAAAATACTTTGCTATTGTGTTGTGTTTACAGAATCCACATTAACATACCTCAACAAAAGTGATGTCTGAGTATGCAGATGAATGGAAGTTCACAGGTCGAACCATTTACGCAACAACAAGAGTGTTTTTTGTCTAACTATTGAATACTAGTCATTAGCGATGATTAAGAGGTAATTTAGTTTGAAACTGCGGAATGAATGTTGAATGGTTTATAGTTGAACTGGCAGATACAACAAACATTATGTCTCTGGTGACCTCAGTATCTGTGCACCAAATCATGAAGGACACAACATATCATATGTCAATTATATTGAAGCAACAAACTGTATTGATCACTTATTTTCTATGTACTGTATGCTGTATATTGAATAATGTAGTGAGGGGTTATTATTGTAAAATAAAACCAAGATCCCAATGCAAAGCACTTATTGAAAGCTACTCACTAAATACATATGTGGACATGGTGACATGATTGATCAATCAAAATCAAGTATCCAAGAGAGCAGGTTTTATACACAGAGTATTCACATAATAAAAGCTGCTAAACCATCCGTGGCTTGTATGCACTGATTTTTTTTTTTTTTTTTTTTTTTTTTGTAAACTCTCGCTGGTTATATTTGTCCTTAAAATGTTTTGTTTACCAAAGGACACATTATATTACTCCCCACATGTTCTGTAGTTGAGAGAGAACATGCTGAAGCAGACACGGTGTGCTTCATTCTTTATTATATTATTTTCAAATGAGTTTGGGTGGTTTAATGAAAAAGAAAACATTGGCAT
>JALXFT010003047.1:0-27546 GCA_023376895.1 Aspiorhynchus laticeps
GATTACCAATCTCAGGTCCTTGCTTTCTCAACCACACTGTCCGTTATGACAAGTCCAACAGAAATCAAAGATGCTTTAATTTTGACTCAGAAGCACAATGATTAAGTTAATGGTCAATCTGTCCTTGTTTCTTTTTAAATATGGACGAGGAACATTTCCCACAGACTGTCACTTTAATACAAATGTTACAAAAAAAAGTAATTGCATTAGGATATTCATTAAATATGCACATTGCTGTTATGAATAATGATATTCACAGCGTTAATGGGGAAAAATAGGCTCCAAAGTTTGATGTATTATTCATGGTGGGTACAACAGCAAGCATCACTATTACTATAGCTCATAATTTGAGTCAGGGATTTGATTACTTTTATAAATTTGTGATTTTCAGTTGGTGGATTATAAAACAAGCAAAGCAAAAATCCCTGAAGAAAGGACCCAAGTCATATCTGAGGACCGTAATATCACAGATATCACAAAGAAACTACTTTAAAGGGCTAGTCCACTCAAAAATGAATATTCTGTCATAATTTACTCATTTCATTCCAAACCTGCATGACTTTATATTTTATTTAATCCCAATTTCAATACACATTTTTTGGACCCCATTGATTTTATTGTATGGGAAAAACTCACCTAACCCACAATATTCAAAATAAATTAGTATGTGTTCCACAGAAGAAAGTTAGTCATGGGTTTGAATGTGACAAACAATGTCAGAGATTTTTCTTACGTGACGTAAGTTATCCTTACTTCCACTCTTTCCCCCATTTTACAACCTCATCACTGATTTTCCACTGGAACATTGACTGAGAGGACCAAAGCCTGTAATTTCAGAGAGAAGAAGAACTCAGGGTAGATTGAACTTTGTGACTTCACATACAACATTCCACTTACTTCACCCTATATTTCACCAATGCTTTTATCATGTTACCATTGACCATTTAAGAAAATCAACACTAATTATCTAACTCTTGACAAATCTGAAAGAAGCATAATTTAGCCTGCCATGTAGGTGAACACCATCTCCCTTGGTTACCAACAGTGCGAAAAGACATAAAAATCATCATGGTTATAGCTTTTAAACAAGCCATTTTTTTCCACTTCAAGGTCTAATAGTCTCTCTAGTTTCTATAATCAGCATCTCTTCAGCTCAAACAAACAACAGAGGCACTGTGTTCAAATGCATGCTGCTGGTGAAAACATTTTAGGTACTTACACACCAGGTTTCATGGCCTCTTCAAGCCCCATCTACCATCAAGAGACCATAAGGCATTTTGAGCAACGTCATTTCAAACTTAGCTTAATTCATACGGACAGAAAATATAATTTTGTGAATTTTAATTTGGAGCCACTTCATCGCCAATTAGCAAGCTCTGTAATTATCAACAATCCTAGTCCGTTCCAAATCTACCGCACACCTTTTCCGAAGGTCTGATTCACACAGGTAAGTGCGTCGTGAGATCATCAAAGCATTTCAATTTGAAAGGATTCTTAGTAATAATTACACTGAAGTGCTCTTTTCACAGCTATTTGTAACTATCACAGCTACATTCACCTGAAAGAGCCACATTGACACTGGTTATTAGAGAAAACCATATGACAGGTCTGTTAAATATTTCATAAACATCAGACAGTACTTATATTAGATGTATTAACATCTAAAGAAAAAGTTTCTGTGCAGGCAGATGTGCTTTTTTTGGAGTTTTCCATACAATGCTGTCTTTACAATTCAAACCAGTTTTTTTTTTTTTTCTAAAGCTGGCATCTAAAGACAACTTCAAAAAGGTGTTGATTTGAATTATTTGGCTTACATCAAAAATGCCTTCTGATGTATTTGTTATGCACTGGATATGAAAGCAATCATTAATTTGACATATTTTCTTTGATACTCTAAGAATGTGTATAACATTAATACTGGAATATATGTGTAATCTATTAGGACAAAAGTTTGCCGTGTGAATTATGCACATATGTTGGTGATGTGTCGCTCGGGTGACATCACCTTTCATCCTTGCATATTTTCTCACCAATCATAATGCCACAACAGTCAGAAGAATGTAAAAAGCACTGAATCACCTCATCCATCAGCACATTGCACTCATAGTGTTGGCTGCACAAGTCCCACAGATATTCCAACAGTCTGCTCGGCTCATCATGAACAGCATGATTGAATTCAGTGGGGTGAATGTGGAGATGCTGATGAATAAGTTTAGGAAAGGCTGGAAGCAAGGGTTTAGCCTTAATGGGGTGGATAGATTTTCTTTTGGCATTGGCTTTGAGATTGAAGCGAGACTCACTAAAGAATAGTAGCTGGTGGTATTGCTGTTTCCTGGGGTACTGATGTTTTTGTCTTCTCCAAACAATCGTTACAGAGGAAACTCCATAGGGTGACACATTTTTAAAAGAGACATAGTTATGGTTCTGTAAATTGGAGCACTCTGGCAGCTGCCATCTCACCTACGGAGAGGAAAAACACAACAGAGGGATAAAAATATTATAAAGGGGTTTGTGTACTTTTGCAGAGCCCTGTTAATAAAGATTGAGATGGTATATACTTGGTGGGAGTGGTTGCTAAGTGACCACAATGGCCATATTTTATACACTTATATTAAGCAACAGATTTTATTTTTACCCTTCCAGTCCTTCAGTGCTGTTTTTCATGTATTTAACACAGTAAGTTCATGTACATTAAGCCTAGACAAAGAGAAGTTCAAAGGCCAAGACATTAAATACATTATCATGTTACGTTACAAAAGATTTCTATTTCAAATAAATGATCTGTTGAACTTTCTATTGACCAAAGAATCCTGAAAGAAAAAAAAGTATCTCAGGTTCCACAAAAATATTAAGCAGCACAACTATTTTCAAAATTAAGTATAATTATAAATGTTTCTTGAGCACCAAAATCAGCATATTAGATGATATCTGAAGTATCGTGTGACACTGAAGACTGGAGTAATGGCTGCTGAAAATTCAGCTTTGCCATCACTGGAATAAATAACTTTTTAAAATATATAATAAAAGAAAACAATTATTTTTAATTGTAATTGTGTTTCACAATATTACTGTTTTTATTGTATTTTTATCAAATAAATGCATCCTTGGTGAGCATAAGACGTTTTTCCAAAGGGTTAAAAAAAGGTTCATAAAATGAAAAATATATAAATATTACAATACTCAAACTTGCACACACACACACACACCCAAACCAGTGCACATTTATTAGCAATGTTGTGTTCATTCCATGGGCTTATTTTTCTTTCTTTCTATTTCTTTTATTCGAGTATTTACACTATATTTCTTATAATTTCAAACCTGTGAAATTGCTTATTCAAAATGATAGTTTTCTGTCTTTTAGTTCATTTGTATTACCTTTGAGGCCATCTGCGTATATAGCATACTACAAAATATTGAAAAAATCGTTTTAAGCAGATATACGCTTTTAAAATTAACATTTTAAATAGCCTTTATGAATTTGGTTTGTTCGCTTCAGTTACCACTATGCAAATATTTGTCATCCTATCAGTGCCAACACATAAGGTTGTTATAAAATGAAAAAGTTGTGGAGCATCAATTACTTTCCCCCTCAGTTTTCTTAATTGTTTTGTCCCATGAACCATGACCACAGGCTTCTCTGAATGACAAATTGAAAGCAAACCAATCCCATGCAAAGTCTTAGCTAAGTGACTTCCTTCCAGCATCTGTGCCATGCCAGGCGATCTGCAGGATGGAGAAATGAAATATAGTGTTTATGCAATGGCACTAAGCAGAACGGAGAGTTTCTGTATTTCCACAGCTGTTATATCCCCTGGCACATTTGAGATTAGATTCCATTGCCAGAATGCGACTATTGACTGAGAAAAGGTCAGAGCAATGCTCTTTCCCACAAAGGTTAAAAATAAAAGCAAAAAAAATCTCAAATATAATGCACATGTGCAGGATAAATAGATTCTAAAGTGTGCTTTGGGCACATTTTCAGCCTTATATCTGCTCTGTATGTGCTCTATATGCCATCTTTGATATTTTTTATTGTCTTGTTTGCTGCAGGGCATACATATTTCATGACTGGATAGATAAAAACTGTATCGATGCAGCCAAGCATTTGCCAATTATTTCTATGCTCAAGTACTTACAAATAATACACTCCATCCCTGCGGAGAAACAGATATGATGTCCACCGTGCCGTGTTGAAGGTTGGCCTCCCAGGAGCTTTGTGAACATGGCCCGTCAACATGACACATTTGAATCTGAGCTGTCCGGTACTTCTGAATGCTGAGCTGAAGAAGGCCTCGGTCTCCAGAGACTCGGAGAATGCCAGCGGCAGAATACAAATTTATGGTTTCCTACGACCTTCAAAACCACCAGATAGGCATACTAAGTTTTAAAGCTTGAATGTTCAACTAAACCTCTAGTGCTGTAAGGTGTACCATTCTGCCATGTTCAGTTCAAGAGTGATTAAAGTATTAATGGACTGATCACATGAATGATTCATTTGATTTTCATTGTGAGTCTGAGTGTGTGTGGTAAAAGTTTCAGAAAAATATGTGCTGTAAACCACTGCTACATCTAATCTGACTGAACTGTTTTTTTTGTTTTTTTTTTAAATCTCGGATTCTGTAGATGCCAAAATGTGATGTTGGATGAGTCATGACAATGTGAAACATGAGGGTGAACAAGTCTGTTGCAAGAGGCATGAATGTTTTTGCAAAGTTGTTTAAATTTTCAGTTACCTATTTCAGTAATATAAGGCCCTATGTACAAAGCAGCTGATGTAAAGTTAATCACTCACATTTCACGGTTTGCTTTATGCAAAATAATTGTTTTTGTTAAATACCATGCATACCATACATAATGAAATGTGATGAAATGATGAAAATAAGGCACGGCAAGTTTAATGATATAGCTCATTTCATACTCAATGGTAATTCAAAGTGCTTTACATAAAAGGAAGTAAAATAATCACAAAAAAATAAAAATCACAACAATAAAACCAGAAATTTAAAAACGTTTAAAATGATTTAAAATTAATTTAGAACAGTTAGAAATAAAAATGATTATGCATAAAATACAGTGCTGTCAGTTCGGACGTAGCACAGTGCTCATTCAACAAATGCACAGCTAAACAGATGAGTTTTGAGTCTGGATTTAAATGTGGCTAATATTTTAGCACATCTGATCTCTTCTGGAAGCTGGTTCCAACTGCGGGCGGCATAATAGCTAAAAGCGGACTCCCCTTGTTTTGTGTGAACCCTTGGTATTTCTAACTGACTCGATCCTAATGATCTGAGTGGTCTGTTAGGTTTATATTCAGTGAGCATATCTGCAATGTATTTAGGTCCTAGGCCATTGAGTGATTTATAAAGGAGTAAATAAGGCTAGGTAAATCTGGGTATCATCAGCATAGCTGTGATAGGCAATTTGGTTATTTCTCATTATTAGACTTAGTGGGAGCATATAAAATAATAACAATATAAAAATATTGCAAAACATTTTTTTTTTCAGATTTGAATGTGTGAAATATTGTAATATCAAATGCCCAATGAGGATGCTTCCTAAGCTCATTTCAAATTTGATGCCTGCAACAGGTCTCAAAATAGTTGGGACGGGGGCATGTTAATAGCATCTCATCTTATTTTCAAAACAGTTTGAAGACGTCTGGTCTATCAAGGTTATGAGTTTCTGGAGTTTTGGTGTTGGAATTTGGTCCCATTCTTGCCTGATATAGGTTTCCAGCTGCTGAAGAGTTCAAGTCAAGTTGAGCTTTATTGTTATTCCGCTACATGTGGGGACATACAGTGGAACGAAATGTCGTGCCTCACAGGACCACGGTGCTACATAAATACAGACATACAACAATGAAGTAAAACACTATAAACTTATACTCATCTAACCTACTGACAGATTTTGACTATAAGTATACTATATATAAATGATTACCCTATACAAACTAAAAATAAAAAATACGAATGCTTCACATAAATACTGTACATATGCAGAGAGAAAGATTGTGAGTCAAGCAGCTGGCTCGGGAACAGTGCAGGATGATTTGTAGTGCATGAGCATGTAAACATACATATATTGCTGAGTCTTTTGTGGGATTGTGTACACACAGCAGTGTGTAAAAAGTGTCTAGTGCGCATAGAGGAGAGTGTGTTACTACAGGTGGTTTGTATAGGCCCACTCACCTGTGTGTAGCACACATTGAATTGCACAAAAAAGTTTCATACAGTTTTTTTCTTTTTTTTCTTTGGTGTGGTAAGGTTGGGGGGTGTTTAGAGAGGGGGGAGATGGTCCATGTTTCAGGAGGTAGGCTTTTGCATGGGGTTTCAGAGGGAGGCGGGGTGATTTCAGTTCAGGGCTCTCTCAGCCTGGGGGAAAAAGCTGTTGAGCAGTCTTCATGGTCGTCTTTGACGTATTTTTCGTTTAATGATACGCCAAATGTTCTCTATAGGTGATAGACCTTTATATACCTTTCAGCATTCATAGTGCTTTCCAAAACATGCAAGCTGCCCATACCGTATGCACATATGCACCCCCATTCCATCAGAGATGCTGGCTTTTGAACTGAACTCTGATAACACGCTGGAAGGTGTCCCTCCTCTTTAGCCTGGAGGACACGACGTCCATGATTTCCAAAAAGGATGTCAAATTTGGACTCGTCTGACCATAGAACACTTTTCCACTTCGAAACATTTTAAATGAGCCTTGCCCCACAGAACACTACGGTGCTTCTGGACCATGTTCACATATGGCTTCCTTTTTGCATGATAGAGTTTTGTTGGCATCTGCAGATGGCATGGCGGATTGTGTTTACCGACAGTGGTTTCTGGAAGTATTCCTGGGCCCATTTAGTAATGTCAATGACAGAATCATGCCGATGAGTGATGCAGTGTCGTCTGAGAGCCCGAAGACACGGGCATCCAACAAAGGTCTTCGGCGGTGTCCCTTACGCACAGAGATTTCTCCAGTTTCTCTGAATTTGATGATGTTATGCACTGTAGATGATGAGATTTGCAAAGCCTTTGCAATTTGAGGAAGGACATTGAGGAACATTGTTTTTAAAGTATTCCACAATCTTTTTACGCACTCTTTCACAGATCGGAGAGCCTCTGCCCATCTTTAATTCTGAGAGACTCTGCCTCTCTAAGACATCCCTAGCTAATCATGTTACAGACCTGATGTCAATTAACTTAATTAGTTGCTAGATGTTCTCCCAGCTGAATCTTTTCAAAATTTCTTGCTTTTTCAGCCCTTTGTTGCCCCCGTGCCAACTTTTTTGAGACCTGTAGCAAGCATCAAATTTGAAATGAGCTCATTTTGTGGATAAAATTGTGAAATTTCTCCGTTTAAGCATTTGTTATGTTCTCTATGTTCTATTATGAATAAAATATTGGCTCATGTGATTTGAAAGTCTTTTAGTTTTCATTTTATTCAAATGTAAAAAACGTCCCAACATTTCCGGAATTCGTGTTGTAAAAAAATTATAAATGAATGTGCATCAGAGTGTATTTGCTTTTTTAAATATTTTTATCCAATTTATGAAGGTGCTGTATATTGTTATATATTTTCTACTGTATAATCCTACAATACATCATCATATTTTGTGCATGGCAACTTAGACTTATTTCAACAAATTTACAGATGCTGCATCCATTGTGTCTGACATGTTTTCTCACCAACTCAGAAACTCTGGGCTTAAAGAAAGCTCAGAGTTTTCTTCTTGTAATTACTTACTAATTACTTATGGTTCATGTACATTCAATTCATAAATACAACCTTTCCGATAATGAATGCACTATTAATATATATTATGCACTATTAACATGCACTATTAATGTATATTTAATATATACATTAAATGAGGAAAATTAATGATAAACTTTTCCAAACAAACAAAATGCTGATTATAACAAAAACAAATTGTGCATTAAATGTGTGCAATTAAAGCCTTCCTTGTGTAGGGGTCAAAGAATGCAATGAAGAGCAGGCAAACTGAAGTGTTGAATTTTATTGAATAGAAATTGTGGGAGTGATCGGTCTCTATGTCTTCATCAGTGTTCAGTGAGACCACTGTGCTCTTATCAGAGCAGTTAGTGTGTGATTCAACCATGATTGTGAGCTCATTCTCCTAGACCTTAGGTCTGATTGAATTGCTCATTCATAGTCTGAATTTGGTTCGATTTGCTCCAAGAGTGCATATATAGCCTTCAGTAAGAAAAAAGGAGATCCCATATGGCAGTTTGGCAGGATGCAATGTGCACAGTCCAGAGAAGCAGTAATTGTGTTTTTCCTAGTAATTTCTAGGTTAGAAATATGAGGTGTTGTAGTAGAACAAATTGAAACACATTGATCTCTTTGATTGTGCAGGTTTGCGTATCTTTAGGCTATGTGAATATTGCAGGGTAAATACCACATTTATATTTTGCTCTCTCTGCACACACAGAGCGGTGGAATGAGAGAGCGAGAGAGCCCTAAAATTGTTGCTAGGCGACCTGACATCAGTTCTTCATTCTACAATAATTCTGTTGCCCACGTGTGTGCAGGCTGCATATAAAGCCAATGGCAGTGAATCCACTCTGCCTTTGAGTGGATACTGCTCACAGGGCTCCTTTTTCAAAGAGCTGAAGAGAAATTGCGGCAGTCGTCTCTCTCAAACACCCGTCTATCTGAAAAACTGCTTCAGTGACTAGGTTGAAGTTTATGAAAAGACACAGCATTTTCTGAAAATTAATTGGATTGGTGGGCATGAGGATTTTGTCACTGCCAGAAAGAAGAAACTTTACTTTTTACTTGTTTCAAGATCTTTGCCAATTCTAAAATTATGTTTCCAAGTGAAGAATGGAACTCAAGTGAACTGCTTAACAGCTCCATTGGAAACACCTCGATGGAGGATATGGAGGATGAGGAGCACCCCTTCCTGACGGATGCTTGGCTGGTGCCCCTTTTCTTCTCTCTCATCATGCTAGTGGGGCTGATCGGAAACTCACTGGTGATCTATGTCATCTCCAAACACAGACAGATGAGGACCGCCACTAACTTTTACATTGGTGAGTTGCAGCCAGTTCCCTTTTTTTCTGCACAAAAGCTTTGGAACCTTTTACCACATTAGACAAGCTCTTTTAAAAAGCTTCTAAAACATTTCTTAGCATTTGAATAATATATTTTAGTCTCTTTTGTCAATGTACTTTGTCATAAGTCAGATAAATCTAATTTTGCACAGGAATTGCAGCGACAGGAAGCAAACTGGGGGTTCAACCTCTTATTGACTGTGTTGGTATATTTGTGATGAATGATTCATTAGTCACAGAATGATGTACTGTCATGTAACTGTAAGAATTATTGCATTCCCTCAAGGAACGCTGCACAAGGACGTCTTGAAAGCAAGATTGTGAGGTTAGGAAATGCCGTAAAATTGATGGAACTTGAATGAAGTACTCAATCAAAAAAGTCATAGTCAATATATGACTTGCCATTTTATTATTTGTAATTTTATCTTATTGTACTTTTAGTGAATCAGTCTGTGCATGGAAGAGAATAAAGTCAGTTTGTCCACAGTGTCTCAAATAGATTTTTTAGTGTCGCTGTCAGAGCTTGCATTTAATTCACTGCATTTTCACCTCACATATACACCATTTCTGTCTCCAATTATTTTTGACTTCACAATATTTCAAGCACTGACAGAATCCCTGTAGCCCTCGGAGATACCAGTATTACGAACAGTGTTACCTCACAATACACATTCACTTTTCCCATACCTTCTAATCAAAAGAAACAGATTGTTCATTACACATATATTTAATTCCTCAGCTAACTTGGCTGCCACTGACATCATTTTCCTGCTGTGCTGCGTGCCGTTCACTGCTACACTCTACCCTCTGCCTGGCTGGATATTTGGGGACTTCATGTGCAAATGTGTTGCTTTTCTCCAACAGGTAAGCAGAGCACCTCAGGGAACAACACTGCACAAGATGGATTGTTAAAAATAAGCATTTTCTTCTTTTGTGTAGTGTAAATATGTCATCTGGGACAATGGCCATACCGACAACGTCACTGTGAAATGAAAAGTAAGAGGAATAAATGTATAAAGATCAATTCTGATAGGATTCTGGACTTCAGCACAGTACCCAACAGTGTCACTCAGTAGCAATAAATGGATTTGTACACTAATTAAGACCTACAATATTGCCCCCTTTTTTATTAGAAAATCAGTTTTGGGCACTGATGACAGAATGAGAATGAGTCGAGGGCAGCTCAAGATGGGCATATTGTGACATCGCTATATGGCTATGAAATGAATTTGCTCAAGTCATGCTACCTAATTAATATTCAAGACCAAATGTTTGACTTGTCTTGGTTACAAGTAGCTTACTTGGGCTGTATGGCCCTGCATAAGTTTATCCAAAAAGTTACATTAATAATAAAAATAAAAATGATTATTAGATTGAATTTGGATAGAGAAACAAATTATAAATACACATTACAAATTATAAAGTATAAATTCAAAACCAATGTAGTTGCTTTGGTATGAGAGGTGCATAGAGATTATTATTTTCTGATTTCTACACACAATCAATGTTCCTCTCTGGACAAGCACGTTCTGACTGTCTGGCAGAGACAATGCTGCTCCTGGAACTGTGATTAGAAAAAAGGTAAAAAGCAACCTAGGCTCATTGGAAAAACATGCATTTGCCTACATTTTTGCTAAACTCCAAAAAAGTACATATACATATTATTCCAGTCTGCAATTTCCACATGTATTCCTTTTCACACAGTTTGATTTCAGTGGCAGATTATCGATTATTAAAGATACATTTTTGTAACCACGTAACGACCTCAAAACACTTTACCATAGTGCATGATTTGTAAACGAATAGGCCTACATTTTGACATCTGCAGCACATAACAAGCTCCATATGTATGGCTTGTGCTTATGACTCAGTAAATTTTCTTGATAGCTCACCTGGTACATTCAGCAAATGCATTTTTTTAATTTGTTTACTTTTGTTAACTGTAACGCGGAGGCTGAGTCATTAAGATCCATGTGCAGCTTTATTAAATCATCCAACAGGTCATACAGGCATAAATCATACTCCAGTGTCAGGATCAACGTAGATAAGGCAGAATCGTAAACAGTATTCAGGCTAGTAGTCAGGGCAGGCGGCAGACAGATAACAAAACAGATTAACAAGGCTGGCAGGGTCAGATTGGGCAGGCAGAGTTCGTTCGGTAACGGATAAACAGTCCAGGCCGGTAACAGGAAATCAAACACAGGATAAACGCTCGGAATTGTCTGCATAGCAAGATCAAGACTTCGCACAGAGGTGAGTTAGAGAGCATGTTAAATAGTCTAGAGTCAATGGGCAACACCTGTGCAGGTAATCAGTCTCAGGTACGGGGTGCATGGGAAATGGAGTCCGAATAGAGTTAGAACTCAGGTGAGGGTTCCCTCTGGTGGCGATCGGAGGGAGCCACAGAGGCTGAATTCGTGACAGAGCCCCCCCCTGTGAGCGGCTCCTGACGCGAAGAGGCACACGATGCCGGGGTCTTCCGCGGGGTCTGGGGGCCGGCTTTTCCGGGTGGTCTCGATGGAAGTCTGCGGTGAGAGAAGGATCCAAGATATCCTCCGTATTGACCCAAGACCGTTCCTCCGGGCCGTACCCCTCCCAGTCTACTAGATACTGCAGTATCCGGCCCCGGCGACGGGAGTCCAGAATCTCCCGAACCTGATAGGCCTCCTCGCCATCTATGATGAGGGGGGGGCCCTCTGGTCACCAGCCTCCTCCTGGATCTCCTCTCCTCTCGGACCACCAGCGGGCTTAAGCAAAGAGACATGAAAAGTGGGTGAGATACGATAATGAGCCGGTAATGCTAAGCGAAATGAAACAGGAGTGATTTGTCTAATGATTTTGAATGGACCCACGTACCTGGGACTGAGCTTCTTGCAGGGTAGTCGGAGGCGAAGGTCCCGAGTGGACAGCCAAACCCATTGACCCGGTTGGTAATCTGGATTAGGGCGACGGTGACGATTGGCTTGGTCCTATGCTCGGCGAACTGCTCTCTGAAGGTGTGTGTGAGCCTCATTCCAAACCTCCTCACTTCGTTGTAGCCAAGAGTTAACGGCGGGAAGTACTGATGGTTCCCCGGACCAGGGGAACAGAGGCGGTTGAAATCCCAGAATACATTGAAAGGGGGTGATTCCGGTGGCAGGTTTGCGGAGTGAATTTTGTGCGTATTCGGCCCAGAACAGGTAACGGCTCCAGTCTGACTGATTGCGGTGGCAGTAGGAACGTAGAAATCGGGTGAGTTCTTGATTGAGACGTTCAACTTGTCCATTGGATTGAGGATGGTATCCGGAGGTGAGGCTTATGTTGATATTGAGTTTCTGACAGAATGCTTTCCAGACGCGTGATGTGAATTGGGGACCTCGGTCTGAGACAATATCCTCGGGGAGACCATGAAGCCTGAAGACGCAATTGCAGAGAGATTCGGCAGTTTCTAAGGCTGTGGGCAGTTTGGGTAACGGGATCAGACGACAGGCTTTGGAGAAACGATCAATGACAGTCAGGATAGTTGTGTGACCCAGTGAGATCAGGCAGATCAGTCACGAAATCGATGGCAATGTGCGACCAGGGGCGTTGGGGAATGGGTATGGAGCAAGCCGGCGTGTAACTGATGCGGAGATTTGGATATGTTGCATGTATCACAGTTCTTGATGTAGGTTATGGTGTCAGTGGGAAGTGAAGGCCACCAGAAACGGTTATTCAACAATTGTACAGTAGCTGCAATACCTGGATGACCGGAGCTGGGAGCTGAATGGACTAAACTGAGAACTCGTTGTCGTAGGACTTGAGGAACATATGTGAGATTAGGCGGGGTTTCGGCTGGTGGGGGGTCTGCGTTCTGAGCCTCTGCAATTTCTGTCATAATGTCCCATTGAATTGGAGCGAGGATAATGGAAGAGGGTAGAATGAGTTCCTGACTGGGCTTTGAGGTGGACGATTCGTAGAGGCGTGATAGAGCATCTGCCTTGGTGTTTTGTGAACCTGGATGGTAAGTGATTTTGAAATCGAAACGTGTGAAGAAAAGGGCCCATCTAGCCTGCCTGTGATTGAGTCTCTTGGCTGATTTCAAATATTCAAGGTTGCGATGATCGGTGAGGACGGTGAAAGGGTGTTTAGCTCCTTCGAGCCAGTGACGCCACTCTTCAAATGCAGCCTTCATGGCTAGAAGCTCTCGATTGCCCACATCGTAGTTTTGTTCTGCAGAATTGAGCTTGCGTGAGAAGAAGGCGCAAGGATAGAGTTTGGGTGGATTGCCCTGGCGCTGTGAGAGAACTGCCCTGATGCCTGTGCTGGATGCGTCCACCTCTACCACAAACTCACGTTCTGGATCTGGATGATGTAGAATGGGTGCGGTGGTGAATCGTTCTTTAAGGATTTGAAAGGCCTGTTGGGCTGCAGGAGACCAGGTGAGGCACTGGCTACCCCTCTTAGTCATCGAAGTTAATGGAGCAGCTATTGAGCTGAAATTGCGAATAAATCTCTGGTAGAAGTTGGCAAATCCTAAGAAGCGCTGGAGTTCCTTTAGGTTAGTGGGTTGAGGCCAGTTAACAACAGTGTGAACCTTCTGGTCCTCCATGGCTACCCCTCCAGAACTGATCACATAGCCGAGGAAAGATACTGACTCCTGATGAAATTCACATTTCTCAGCCTTGGCATACAGCTGGTGGTCGATGAGTCGACGGAGAACGGCCCGGACGTGCTGAACATGATCCCTGAGTGATCTGGAATATATTAGAATATCGTCAATGTAAACAATTACCCAACGGTTTAGCATGTCTCTGAATACCTCATTGATGAATGACTGGAATACTGAAGGACTGTTGGAGAGGCCAAAGGGCATAACCAGATATTCATAGTGACCTGACGTGGTGGAAAATGCAGTCTTCCATTCATCACCTTCTCGGATGCGGATGAGATTGTAGGCACTCCGCAGATCCAGTTTGGTGAAGTATCTTGCCTCCCGGAGTTGTTCTAGAGCCGCTGGTACTAGGGGTAGTGGATAACGGAACTTAATGGATATCTCATTGAGGCCTCGGTAATCGATACACGGACGAAGTCCCCCATCCTTCTTCTTGACGAAGAAAAAGCCAGCAGAGGCAGGAGAGGTCGATGGTCTGATGAACCCCTTAGCTAGTTCCTCATCAATATAAGACTTCATAGCTTCTGCCTCTGGTTGGGAAAGAGGGAAAATCCTACCCTTGGGGGGTTGTGAGCCCAGTTGGAGATCTATGGCACAATCGCCCGCTCTGTGTGGTGGAAGTTGGGTAGACTTGGTCTTGCTGAAAGCCTCAGTGAGATCGTGGTACTCGGAGGGAAGTTGTTGCTTGGAAGTGTTAGACGAACCCCTGACTGGGGTGGAGAGAAGGCAATTCCGTTGGCAGTATTCTGACCATTGAGTTATTTGACGTTCAGACCAGCAAATAGAGGGGTTATGTCTCTCGAGCCAGGGCAGTCCTAGGATAATGGGTGTTTGTGGTGATTGGAAAACAAATAGCTTGATGAGTTCTTCGTGAAGAGCCCCAACACGCAGTTGCACTTCCCTGGTGATGGCCTGGACTCGACCGGAGCCCAGCGGTCGGCCATCTAATGCTGCCACTGCCAAGTGAGATACACAAGGATCAAGGACAATATTGTGGGTCTTGGCAAAGGTAGAATCAATGAAATTTCCTGCCGCACCCGAGTCAATCAATGCCCTGGTCTCAATGATGTGTCCGTTAAACATTAAAGTAACTGGAAGTTCAAGCACATTAGGAGGATTCTGATTGTCACTCACCGCTGAAGGATTACGAGATGGACGAGTGGGACAAGTCGCCCTCAAATGCCCTGAGAGTCCACAATACAGACACAGATTCTGACGAATGCACCTCTCTCTCCTCCACGCTGAGATGAGTAAATCCGATCTGCATGGGTTTGTGACCAGAAGATGTCATAGTTGGGTCGACGGCAGTTGAGAGGTGACGGTGCTGACGGCGAGTGTGAAGGAGGTTGTCAATTCTGATGGCTAGGTCAATGAACTGGTCCAGGGTTTTTCCATCATCCCGACAGGCGAGCTCCGATTGCAATTCAGAATTCAGCCCCTTGCGAAAGTGCAACTTTAATGGATCATCAGGCCATCCAGTCTGAGCGGCGAGTGTGCGAAACGAAAGGGCGTAATCAGCTGCGGTGCTTCTTCCCTGCCGAAGCGAAATCAGTTGCTCCCCTACTTCCTTCCCTCCTGCAGGGTGTTCGAAGACTGCCTTGAAGCGCTGGATAAACGCCGAAAAGGTGGGGAAAACTGAATGATCCTCCTTCCACACAGCGGTAGCCCACTCCAGGGCTCTTCCCGTTAGTAATGAGCAGACGAAAGCAATACGGCTGTCATCTGTGGGATATAGCAGAGGTTGTTGGTTAACAAACATGGAACATTGTAACAGGAAACCCTTACACTTCGAGGAGGTGCCGTCAAACTTGTCTGGGAACGCCAGGCAAGGGCTGGTAGTTGACGGAGATGTGGTCGCTGTGTGTGGTGGGGATCTCGAAGGAGGTGGTTGAACTGCAGGTGTTTGCAGACGAAGATCCTGTAAAGCCTTTAGCATCTCTTCAGTTAGTGAGGTAAGGCGATTGAGTTGTTGTTGATGGGTGGCTAAGATTGAAGTTTGAGCAGTTACCTCGGTGGTGAAATGATAGAACGCCGCTGGATCAATATCTGGCGAAGTCTTCTGTAACGCGGAGGCTGAGTCATTAAGATCCATGTGCAGCTTTATTAAATCATCCAACAGGTCATACAGGCATAAATCATACTCCAGTGTCAGGATCAACGTAGATAAGGCAGAATCGTAAACAGTATTCAGGCTAGTAGTCAGGGCAGGCGGCAGACAGATAACAAAACAGATTAACAAGGCTGGCAGGGTCAGATTGGGCAGGCAGAGTTCGTTCGGTAACGGATAAACAGTCCAGGTCGGTAACAGGAAATCAAACACAGGATAAACGCTCAGAATTGTCTGCATAGCAAGATCAAGACTTCGCACAGAGGTGAGTTAGAGAGCATGTTAAATAGTCTAGAGTCAATGGGCAACACCTGTGCAGGTAATCAGTCTCAGGTACGGGGTGCATGGGAAATGGAGTCCGAATAGAGTTAGAACTCAGGTGAGGGTTCCCTCTGGTGGCGATCGGAGGGAGCCACAGAGGCTGAATTCGTGACATTAACACTATAGGTAGGGTTTAGTAGTGTAGGTGGTGCTTCATTTTGTAAGATTTCTTTTTGGTATTTTCACCTTTTTTATAATGATAGGACAAATCAGAACTGACAGGAAGTGAAGTGGGAGAGAGACAGGGGGTGGGATTGAGAAAGTTTGGGATTTGAACTCAGGACGACTGTAGCGCAATGGTGCTGTATGTCAGAGCACTGCCTACAAGGCTATCGGCGCCGACAGGTGGTACTTAATTTTAAACGCAAAATAGCATTAACATTTAAAAAAAAAAATGATATGGGCTAAAAGTGCTAGCGCCTCTAGTGTTTCAAGGTAGGTAACTAAAAGAAGCAAAACTACTTAACTACATTTTTCAGTAGCATGACAGTAGTTGTTTAGCATCTTTTTACAGTGAAATGTTAATTTAAACACTGTGAACACTGAATAAATCTGTTTTCAACTGAGATATTCTACAATGTAATAAATAAATAAAAAATTTAAAAATGGCAGCTGTGGTTGCCAGAATAATTTTGTAAAAAAAATATAAAAATACAGAAAAACTGTAAAGACATCTACAGAAAAACTGTAAAATTTTGATGTGAAAATGTGAACGTAAACCAGTAAGTTCAACAATGTGTACTGCTAGAGATTCGGCAGTTTCTAAGGCTGTGGGCAGTTTGGGTAACGGGATCAGACGACAGGCTTTGGAGAAACGATCAATGACAGTCAGGATAGTTGTGTGACCCAGTGAGATCAGGCAGATCAGTCACGAAATCGATGGCAATGTGCGACCAGGGGCGTTGGGGAATGGGTATGGAGCAAGCCGGCGTGTAACTGATGCGGAGATTTGGATATGTTGCATGTATCACAGTTCTTGATGTAGGTTATGGTGTCAGTGGGAAGTGAAGGCCACCAGAAACGGTTATTCAACAATTGTACAGTAGCTGCAATACCTGGATGACCGGAGCTGGGAGCTGAATGGACTAAACTGAGAACTCGTTGTCGTAGGACTTGAGGAACATATGTGAGATTAGGCGGGGTTTCGGCTGGTGGGGGGTCTGCGTTCTGAGCCTCTGCAATTTCTGTCATAATGTCCCATTGAATTGGAGCGAGGATAATGGAAGAGGGTAGAATGAGTTCCTGACTGGGCTTTGAGGTGGACGATTCGTAGAGGCGTGATAGAGCATCTGCCTTGGTGTTTTGTGAACCTGGATGGTAAGTGATTTTGAAATCGAAACGTGTGAAGAAAAGGGCCCATCTAGCCTGCCTGTGATTGAGTCTCTTGGCTGATTTCAAATATTCAAGGTTGCGATGATCGGTGAGGACGGTGAAAGGGTGTTTAGCTCCTTCGAGCCAGTGACGCCACTCTTCAAATGCAGCCTTCATGGCTAGAAGCTCTCGATTGCCCACATCGTAGTTTTGTTCTGCAGAATTGAGCTTGCGTGAGAAGAAGGCGCAAGGATAGAGTTTGGGTGGATTGCCCTGGCGCTGTGAGAGAACTGCCCTGATGCCTGTGCTGGATGCGTCCACCTCTACCACAAACTCACGTTCTGGATCTGGATGATGTAGAATGGGTGCGGTGGTGAATCGTTCTTTAAGGATTTGAAAGGCCTGTTGGGCTGCAGGAGACCAGGTGAGGCACTGGCTACCCCTCTTAGTCATCGAAGTTAATGGAGCAGCTATTGAGCTGAAATTGCGAATAAATCTCTGGTAGAAGTTGGCAAATCCTAAGAAGCGCTGGAGTTCCTTTAGGTTAGTGGGTTGAGGCCAGTTAACAACAGTGTGAACCTTCTGGTCCTCCATGGCTACCCCTCCAGAACTGATCACATAGCCGAGGAAAGATACTGACTCCTGATGAAATTCACATTTCTCAGCCTTGGCATACAGCTGGTGGTCGATGAGTCGACGGAGAACGGCCCGGACGTGCTGAACATGATCCCTGAGTGATCTGGAATATATTAGAATATCGTCAATGTAAACAATTACCCAACGGTTTAGCATGTCTCTGAATACCTCATTGATGAATGACTGGAATACTGAAGGACTGTTGGAGAGGCCAAAGGGCATAACCAGATATTCATAGTGACCTGACGTGGTGGAAAATGCAGTCTTCCATTCATCACCTTCTCGGATGCGGATGAGATTGTAGGCACTCATAATTTATGCAGTTACTCAGCAATACATAAAAGAGCAATCCTCTGAGAACTTAAACAGTTCCATTTAAAACAACCATACAAAATATACATCAAAACAGAAAACCACCACTGAACAGAAATGCTCTGAGGAATACCATTTTTTTTACATTTGGGTGTACATGAAGGAAGGACTATTTTTGTATGGCATTTCAACATTATGATTCATCCCTCATTTCATGTAGATAATAGAAGATGTGAGTCAATCTTTATTCACTGCCTTGTGAGAGACTGCATCAGCCAAACAAAAAAAGTAAGACACAGCATGTTTATAAAAGCTAGCATTAAAAACATAGGAAAAGAATACTACCTATGTGACTAAAGGGATATGCCAGCCCGTCAAACATATGACTAGACATTCGTTTCAGCTATACTTTGAAGTAAATTCACTTAAATAAGCAATGTTTCAGGGCAATTGGAACTAAATAAAATTGTACTTGTACAGTACCAGTCTGCTGTTAATATACAAGTCTTCCTTCTTAGTTGTATTTAATTACTGCACAAATGAACAGTTTACACAAACACCAAACAATTGCTGTGGGAGGAATAACTGCATAAATTCAGCTGTGTTTTTGCTCTTTCCTAATCTTGTATTCTTCATACAGGTTTGGTCCAAAAGCTCTGTGAAGCTTATCTTGTCGGACACACAGGCCTCCTCAGATTGAGGCCAAGCACATTTTTTTTTTGTTTAATCATTAGATACCTTGCACAAAATACGATGGGATGGAACAGCTCTTTGTTCGCACCTGTTGCATCAAAGAGCTAAGGGATAGTTAAGCTTGCATAAAAACACTCAGCACAATGATTGACTTTATTCTCTAAAGCCTCTCCTCCTACCTGATTCTTTTAATTTAAGATGAGCAATCAGGCACTTCAGGTCAATGAATTCACCAGACAAAACCACAAGTGAATGGGGCTATTTTTTGTGTGTGTGTCTAGAATTAATTCAAAAGGCGATGAGCTAAAGACTGGCCTGTACGGAATGCATTATGCGGATGTGTCTTTGATGTGTTAGATTAGTTAAATCCAATTTTCATGTTTACTCTAGTGCTCTGGAGCATGTCTGTCTTGCATGTCCTGATAATGATATGAACACATGATAACAAAGGGTTTGGCAATGTGTAGGTGACTGTACAGGCGACATGCATCACTCTTACGGCGATGAGTGGAGACCGTTGCTATGTGACTGTGTATCCTCTGAAATCCCTGCACCATCGAACCCCTCGTGTCGCAATGATTGTTAGCATCTGTATCTGGATCGGTAAGTCATTTAGTACAATTATATATCACATACACAAAACATAAAGAAAGATACATTTGTTATAATGTCACTAATGGATAGTTCACCCAAAAATGAAAATTACCCCATGATTTACTCAAACTTAAGGCATCCTAGGTGTATATGACTTTCTTCTTTCAGACGAATACAATCAGAGTTGTATTACGCTACGCTGACGTCCTACGTCATCCATTGTATTGTGAAATTTAAATTTTAAATATGGATATTTTTTCTTTCAAAAACGCATCAATTCACTTTAGGAGGCCTTTATTCACCCCCCGGAGCCATGTGGGATACTTTTTATTATAGATGGATGTGCTTTATTGGACTTTTTATACTATTTAAAAATAACACCCACCCACTGCCATTATAAAGCTTGGAAGAGCCAGGACATTTTTAAATATAACTCTGATTGGATTCGTCTGAAAGAAGAAAGTCCTAGGATGGCTTGAGGGTGAGTAAATTATAGGGTAATTTTCAGTTTTGGGTGAACTATCCCTTTAAAAAAATGTCCTGGCTCTTTCAAGCTTTATAATGATAGTGAATGGGGTTGAGATTTTGAAGCCCAAAAAAGTGCATCCATCCATCAAAAAAGTACTCCACGCGGATCCAGGGGGTTAACAAAGACCTTCTGAAGTGAAGAAAAATATCCATATTTAAAACTTTTTAAACAGTAATCTCTATAGCTTCATGTTCACGACCGCTGACGTTCCAGGGTATGACGTGAAAAAAACATTTTTGTATTTCGCCATGTTGCTTTTCCATAGTTTTTTTTTTTTAATGTAAACTTGCACTAGACAGACAGCATCTCAATTTTTAATTTAATTGTTTTGTGTTTTTAAATGCAAAATGTGTTCTGTGTGAATGGCCCAACAGTGATGCAAATGTAAATGTGTGATGGGGCCATTCACATAGAACACGTTCTTTACGCGAGACAAAAGCAGTGAAAAAGAATGCAGCGTCTCGAGACAGGTTTCTTTGACACAGTGTATTAAAAAGCATGGCACTCATGCACGAGATGCAGCCAGACACGGCACAACTGTCAACGGTCTAGATGTTTGTTTACGAAAACAATTAAAAAGCAGAGGAACAAGACTGCAGAAATGCATTCTGTGTGAATCAGCCTATAGAATCTCTTTATTCTTCCCAACATTGTTTGTCTGTTTTCTCAGCCTGATCTCATTAGTATTCACACACACACACACACACACACACACACACACACATTTTATATTAGGTGGCCTTAACTACTATGTACTAACATTTAAATTAATCAGTTGAGACAATGCACTTATCGTGTACATACATGTTTTTACATTGTGCAAATATATAAAAAAATACCTGCATGCAATTACATCTTTTCTGTAATTACATTTACAGTATAATTACATCATTAACCCATCCCTTAAACCTTAACCCACCTCTAAACCGACCCATACCACCAAACCTGTCCCTAACCTTACCCATATAAATATAAATATAGCATATATATATATATATATATATATATATATATATATATATATATAGTAATATTGTATAGTCCAAAACATGCAATTAGCAGAGGTCCATCCACCTAGAAAAATAGTCCCACTAGGTTTAGACAATTCTAAAAAAAATTCTAACTTTTTTCCCCTGAAGAATTAATGTAAATCTTTAGTAGAAATTCATGCTTTACATTTATTCTTTTAAACATGTCCACTTCCATGTAAGTGCATGACAGTACCTAACTGCATTTAACCCAGAATACTCCTATAAAATTAAAAGTTTATAAATGGAGAATCATTAAAATTCTCATCCATTTTCTTATGCAACAAGGTTCCTTCATCCTTTCCATACCAATCTTCTTGTACCAGAGGCTTGAGGACGGCTATTGGTATGGACCAAGAAAATACTGCATGGAGAGGTTTCCATCAAAGACCCATGAGAAAGCTTTCATCCTCTATCAGTTCATAGCCGTATATCTACTGCCTGTCATTACCATCTCCTTCTGTTATTCCTTCATGCTGAAGAGAGTGGGACAAGCCTCCGTGGAACCAGTGGATAACAATCATCAGGTATGATCGTGGGTATAACAACCATCAGTGATGGCACTCCTCTGAATGGATATGAAAGGCTATATGTGCTTTAATCTATTATTCAGGTGTATATCCTCCTGAGAGGTTGTGAAACATTTTGGTTTCTTTTCTTCTCTTCAAAAGTAAAGAAATAAAGGAGTTGCAGTAGTAACCTTTATTTAACAAGGTAAAATAAAAAATAATTTAAGGACAGAATAATATATGTAGCGCCTTGTAATAAATAAATAAATAAATACAGAGCTTGATTTTGTACATGCTACACTTAAATATTAATAAAATTAACTATATTAATATAAAATATTTTACATAAAAATTTGAGTGTTTATTCCTGACTTTTAATATTTTGTAAAGATAATTTTCACAGCAGAAACAGCATTAAGTCATCTGGTGTAGGTGTGGTACAGTTTCACATAGGCGGTGTCCGAAACCTAAAGTCATGATTTTACAGGCAGCGTTTTGTGTATAAAGGTTCCCCCGTAAGGGGAAAAAAAAATCCTATAATTGGTAATTATACAGAATAGCAATTTTTATAGGACAGTCGTTTTGTACCGGGAACACCACGAAAAGTTATTTTTGTTTATTGATTTATTTTATTTTAATTTTTTATTATGATTATTATTTTTATTTATTTATTTGTTTGAGTTGTTATACTCTGCATGAGCAAAGTCAGTAAGTTTTAGTCCAATGCAATAATGTTAACTTTTCAGGAAAAAGACAACAAAACAAAGTATAAGCTTTGATGATAAACAAGCATATATTAAATACATTATTTTTTAATAGAAATAGAATCAAATGTTGAAACAAACAGAGAATTACTTAAATATATTTACTCAAGATATACTTTCACTCCTTCAGACGCTGCTTTATTCTTTTCACCAATTGCTGAACTGATCATATGCTGCCTACAAAAACCAAACTAAGCTGAACAGATCAGTTGATGTTACGCATACATTGGGTTCAGACGTGCCTTGGACACGTCAGACAGCTGAAACATTCACATTTGATTTGGACCCAATTATTATTATTTTTTTCAGACAGATTTGCGACAGGGTTTAGGTGGCACAAATTCTTTATTAGTCAGAGATTTGCAGTATTTTCTCTTACAAGAAAACCAGTCCCTGATAATGAAAAGCCACCTCACAGCTTGATGCTGCCACCACCACACTTCTCTGTAAATATAGTGACTTTTTGATACATGGGCAGTATAGCTTTGCCACACATTCGCTTTGAATTCCAGACTAAAAGCTGCTAAAATCTCTGTCTTATCTGAGAAAAAAAGATCTCCCACATTACGGCTGAGCGACCTCTCACTCACTCAGAGATCTTGAGTCACCATACTGCTTTTTTGGCCAGCAGATGTTTACACAGTCTTACAGGTCTTCTTCTTTCCTTGTATGAAACTCTGTTCCTGTGTGGTTAGATATAATTGAAGCAGCAGTGCCTGCTGCAGAATCACATTTCGATTTTGTTTTGTACCCTTTTCCTAATTAATGCTTTTGTTCCATATTATCTTCTTTGCTACTTTATCTTCACTGTAAATTCTTTGCAATGGTCTGTACTGTTCATTTTCAAAGCCAACAGATTCACAACATGAATATTGATGGAGCTGTGGGATCTTAATCCAGAAAATATGCTGTCTGATTTAGTAATTCAGAAATCAAACTCTACTGTTTTTACAACAGAAATTGTGAGTGTTTTATTTATCTGGGTATAGTTACAAAAGCATATTGTGGTTTTGTATTGTAGGAATATATTACGGGTCAGTGATAAATAACGATATCTAAAATGATGAAATATAATAATTGTATTCATGTTGTTTTCATACTACATTTTTAAAACAAATTAACAACAGATAAATAGTGTAACCATCAGGTTAAAAAAACAAAACAAATAACTTTTCTGTATACCTTGAATATTCTTATATACACATCGTAATCATTATTTTAAAAAAATCTAATAAATCTTTTAAAATATCTAAAAACAAATACCTTTAATTTTTTTGAACCATGATTATCAGGGTATATGAAATTTCAAATTTTCTTAGCATTACTTAACCTAACTTGCCATTCATTTTTCATAAAAAAACGTAATCAAACAGTGATACAGGGAACTTTATTTTCTGTCACATAAATATTCTATCAGTTTTTAAAATATTAATCATATTTTAAAACAAAACTGTATATATTTTAAATATGTAAATATGAATGAAAGATTATGCAAACTACTTATATCAACATTACTTTTTTATGAGACTTAAACGTTTTATTTTTACATTAAACCCCATGAAAAATTTCAGTTAATTTTAATTTAGAAACTGAAAATATTTTCATCAAGAAGAGGTGTGTTCAATTTATTGTCTATAAGAGGATTTTTATATATATATTTCTTAATAACATCCAGACAGAAAAAAATGTTTCTTATCTTTTCAGATTTCAGTACATTAAAATGACAAAGAACTGCATTTCAGTGTATAACTTCATTATAATGACTGAAATTCTGTATACGTTTGCAGAGTGCTATCACTAAATGTATAAAAATATGTGGACTTTTCTTTAAAATGTCATTGATCAGGTTTTTTTCTTTTTTGTAAAATCCATTTGTCTGCTATAATCATATCAAAACCTTGTTTATTTCAGGTCCACCTGCTCTCAGAGAGAACTATCTCCATTAGGAGTAAGATTTCCAAAATGGTAGTGGTCATTGTTGTTCTCTTCACCATCTGCTGGGGTCCCATTCAGATCTTTGTCCTGTTCCAGTCTTTCTATCCCAACTTCAAAGCCAACTACGCAACATATAAGATCAAGACATGGGCCAACTGCATGTCCTATGCCAACTCCTCTATCAACCCTATTGTCTACGGTTTTATGGGCGCCAGCTTCCGCAAGTCCTTCAGGAAGACCTTTCCCTTCCTCTTCAGACACAAAGTGAGAGACAGCAGTGTCGCCTCCCGCACGGCCAATGCAGAAATAAAGTTCGTAGCAACGGAGGAGAGCAACACTGAGAGGAAATGAGAGCAGACGACATCTCAACCATGAATCCATGCCAACTGTCTAGTCGCCGAAGCGCAGTCTTTCCCCATAAATAGGGGTTATATTCAGTTCACTGAGCTGTGATAAAATTCTAATGTGGTGCAAAAGGCCATTTAGAAGGCAAAGAACCGCAGAAGTGCACATAAATAATTACAATTATAATTACAGCTGGAGTTAAGTAGTATTATTTGATGTTGACATCCAACAACACTTATGATTGGCCCCGCTGTGTTACAAGAGCTTGCGTTTTTAAAAGTTGTATGGAAAGCTCATTTTACAGGGCGTAAGTTCGCGGATGGGGAACCAAACGGATATTCTGCCAGCGGAGATGTGTAGGAGCTTGCCTGAGAGGATGTTGACTAAATCAAACATGGCAACTGTTGACTCATCTATTGTGTTTGACATATACACGACACCTCCCTGTGCACACTTCCTCATGAAACACCACTCCAAACTGCTCTTCATCGGTTGTATTTATATATTCTGAACATTCTACGACATGGCTCAACCTGAAGATGTGTACTCACAATGTATAGACTCTCTCAAAGCACACCACTTCTCAAGATCGAACGAATGTTGCACAAAGCACAGAATAACATATTATGCTGCACCTACCAGCAAGACTATTGAGATTATCATAAGATAGACACTGAGGGTTAATAAACGTGTGAATAGAATTGAAGATGACAGAGACAATATCATTAATGTTATAATAAATGTAAAATTTAGATTTAGATTTATTTTATTAAAAAAAGAACAGGATGCAGCATAATACATCTCAAATAACAGTTTTCAACTAGCAATTCACGCAGAATGTGTTTTTGGATTTAATAATGCGAGAACTAGAGCAATGGAATGGGAAAAACATGCAAGGACTTGAAACATGTTTTTCTTAGAAAAAAAACAACAAAACAAAATGTGTTAGTACTTTTAACCTGAGCAGCACATTTATAGTATACTGTGGCATGCGCAAGATGCTTCTAAAAATTATGGATGTGAGTGCAATGGTGAAACACGTCCATCAAGTGCATGTTCACTCAGAAAAACTATGGAAAAGAAGTGCATTGGAATGCAATACCGTTTTCTGTGTGAACAGCCCCTAAGTTGTCTGTATCTTGACACAGTGTTGTAAAAAAGCAACACTCATATAAAGAACGCTGAAAAAGCAGTGTGACTCAATGGTCAAAGATGTTTATCTAGGAGTCCATTTAAACAGTTTTAAAGTGATAAAGAATGAAAAAGGAAAGCGGTGAGAAAAACGCTTTCTGTGTGAACAGCCCCTAAGTTCTCTGTATTTTGACACAGTGTCTTTAAACCACTAAAAAGTGGCACAATGCAATGGTCAGTGATGATTTTCTAAGGGGCCATTCTGAAAGAACAAGTTTTTGTGTTGAAAAATGCAATTTGGGGGGGGGGACAAACAAACAAGCCATCAAACAAACAAACAACACACACACACATACACACACACACAAAAGGTCTACAGATTCTTTTTTTAAGTTCTTTTAAAATGCTGTCATGTGCTAGAAAATGCAAAAGAAGCCAGATGTGAACACAATGGTTAAACACGTCCATCTAGTGCATGTTTACAAAAACAATAGAGAAGTAGCACAGTGGAATGCAAAAAAAACATTCTGTTAGAATGGCCCCAAGTAGTCCATACCTTGCCCCTTGAGGACATCTTAAAAAACAAGACACTGACAAAAGCAATGGTCAAAGACTTTTATCTAATGTATGTTTACATTGAAAAACTATTAACAAGCAGCGCAAAAACACATTCTTTGTGCACTGGCCCTAACATATTCAGTGTTCTGAATTTAAATGAATAGCATTCTCGGAGGCTTTCCAAATGTGCCCATCATTTTGATATAATAATTGAGGTAAAATGTCTCTTTCATGCACAAATGGCAATATAACATGTCTACAGGGTAGATTTATTTACCATGCTAAGTGAGAAGGAATTCAAAGGGGAATTAAGTGTGATTTTGTTTTGCTAGCGTGTGCTACTGCAAAGCTTGCTTAATTACTTTTGTCCTATAAGCAGAAATACATGTCTTATCATTAGCATTTGTGAAATGTTTTGACAAGCAGAGCTAAGTAGCTAAAAGCTTTTCTTGAAGTGCTGTCGGTTTAACCTTGGCATTAATAAATTATTCAGTATTCTTAAAGCATGGTCCTGTTAGCTCTATAAATGCCTTAATGAATTCATATCTGACTGGACTTGAGTAGCTTTGCTTGTCTTCTTCCTTTTTTATTTCCATATTTCTTTGTCTTGTTTCGGAAGGATTTATTTATTTATGGTTTTGTAGAATACTACAACTAGAAGAGGCTAAACAGGTTTCTGTCTAAAATGTCCTGCCTATTTAAGAATCTTATAATCAATCCCAGTGCATATACTGTCTGCATTTAGAAATGTTTTTATCTACAGATGTATGATCAGAGTTTTCAAATGGATCATAATTGAACTTTATGTATTTACCAAGTGAATGTGTATTTGCATAAATAAATTGGCCAAATCTATTCATAATTCTTCAACTTGCTCCAGTGACATCAAACAGATTTTGATATTCACTGCATAATGCGTCTTTAATTACCATGCAGAGTGTTTTGCTCTGAGAAACGGCAAGGCAAAATCAAGCAGTTGGACTGATGGACTAATAGCAAGGAAATAACCCCATGATGCCACCTACACAGGCAGCCAATTATTATCTTGATCAGTGGAAAAGGGGCAGGA